>ML790361.1:262266-280969 GCA_009831015.1 Picea engelmannii | reverse complement strand
AAATAGCACTTGATTCAGATAGCAATGTTCACAGGCCTCTTCGAGGGGGCAACCTCCAATTCGAGCAGCGCTCTGTTACAATAATATCCAAGCTAGGGTTCTCATACCCTCGACTCCTATTTATACTAAAAAGAAGCATCTAGAGGAAGATCCTTCTAGAAGCGGAAGCTTCTATTAGGTCTTCTTACATCCGCCTTATTCTATTTTATTGAAAGGTCTTATTAATATTGACCTTTATTACATCCGAATACATTAAGCTACCTATGTACGGGTTAGGACCTTAACAGGTAAGCTGAGATAACCCAACAGATAGAGAAGTGGTTGGGCCATATTTACTCAGGGAAATGGAGGAGAAAATGTTGAAAATAAAACAAAATTTAAAGTCTTCCCAAGATAGGAAAAAACATTATGTTGATAAGGTTGGAACTCACGAGGAATTTAAAGTTGGGGACCATATATTCTTGAAAGTGAAAGCCAACAGAAGTTCGCTGAAGTTGGGAAATTGTTCCAAGTTGGCAGCTCGCTATTGTGGGTTGTTTGAAATCCTAAAGAGGATTGGTCCAATAGATTATATGATTACATTGCCTGCATATATGTCTGTTCATAATGTATTCCATATATCATTGCTAAAGAAATATATACCAGATGATAATCATGTTATTGATTGGAATGTCATTCAGGTGGAGCAAGAAGGCACTTTCCAAGTGCATCTGGTACGTATTCTGGACCGAAAAATCAAACATTTCCGGAATCGAGCCATATTTATTGTAAAGGTCCAATGGACCTAGTGCGATCCTGAGGATGTTAATTGGGAGCATGAGGATGCAATGTAGGCAGAATACCCACATCTTTTTTAGGATTTTAAAAAAAATTGTTGTATATGTGTACATAATGCATTGAGGACAATGCAAAAATAAGGGGAGGGGGTGTAATACCCCTAGGCCGAACCAAATTGTAAATGTAAAATGAAAATGTACTTAAGTTGGTGAGTTGTTTGGTATCATTTTTGTATGCACCTTTCATGGCATAGTGTGTGCATGTACTGCGCAACAAAATGATGAAGTGTGCACATTCTAGGATATTGCGCGTAACAACTTAAGTGTGTGCGATTTTGAGGCTAGGGAGCCTTTGTGTATATGTTTGGATTTATATGCTAGTGAGCCAGTTGTTATAATCTAGGAGGATTATACTTGTATTAGTTCAGAGCGCCTAGATTCTAAACGCCAGTGCGCCTATTTTTATAGATGTCTCATCATTAATATAAAATACATCACTGCACGTAGGTCGACCACGATAAAAGAGTATGGGGGACTAAACTCCACTATTTAGGGAAAGGGGGGGCTAAAAGTTAAGGAAAAGGGGGGCTAAGCTAGGGAGCTTAAGCCAAAAAGGAATATTATATTAATATTTCTTAAATCATAAAGTATGGAAAATTATTTTATCCTAAGTTCTAAGGAGGGGGACAAGTGGGCCAAAGTAGCTCCCAACATGACAAGTATCAAGTTGGGAACATGCATACTTATAGTTTGGAATTAGTTCATTTTGGGGGTTTTCCATCATTCAGTCATCCATTAAACAATTCCATGATCATTCACACAGTCATTGAGTTCTCCTCTATACCTTAACCAATACCATATCCGTACCCATACCTGTTTGTGTACCCGGTTAGCTTGGGAGCCAGATTGAATAAGTGGGTTGTCAGGCCCATGGTATATTGAAGAGGCGGATTTTCAGGCCCATGATAAGTCTCTCAAGGTGAGAGAATTGTTGGGAATTGATTTCCGAAGGAGATAAACTACAACTATAGGGATATGAGACTTCTTGTCTGACCTGTTGTTGAAGCCCAGAAAGGAAGTGGGGCAGCCGAAGGATTGTTGAGAAGAGAATGGGAACACTTTCTGGGGTGGGACAAGCATGTGGGTAATGAGGGGTTGTAGGTTGTTAGTTTGAGTTGGCACCTGTGATGGATTCTTTCCTGTTTTCTATGATCCATTAGCCTGGTTAGGAATCCCTTTATCCAGGTGGAGTTTAGTCCCAGCTCGGGGTGACCCACTGCTGAGAGTGATGAGCAGTGTGGTCTAAGGCTGGGAGGTTCATGGAAGGTCTACATGCGGTTGGTGATATTCTTACTAAGATAAGTGTCAATTGTGTGATAAATTTACATGTATTATTATTTACATGTTTATTTATATGGTTTTATCCTATGTGTGGTTTATAACTGTATTTATATTTATGGTATTGCCTATATGTGCTGCATGTATATGTTTATTTTTATTTCAATATGAATCTGTGCATTTACAGAATGTATTTGTATGTTTACATTTTATATATAAAGTTATGCAAGAGTTATGTGTGTATATGTTTTAATTGCATGTAGTTCGAAAAATTTATGTGGCATAGCTCTGTTGGATGTTGGGTATGTTACGGTATGTTGAGCAGAGAATGAAAGTGTTTTCTAGAGTAGCATGGTCCGAGTTGGGTGGCCAGGGATGTTATAGAAAGTGTAGGTACCATAAAATAAATGATGAGAAACCAACCATATACCTCAATAATATACCAAAACCATGTACCATGTACTATGAGATGTTCCTCATCCATATACCATATCACTCATGATATGTCTCAATCATGCCATACACCACGTACAACAAGATATCAGCAATGAAGTGCCTCAAGCATGTGATAACGTCACCATGACATATACCAAACCAGATACCAAGATAGCCAAGATATGCTTCTAATCAATGTACCATGATATCATCAACATGTTCCAACATCACCAAGACATGCCTCAAGCATGTACCACAACATCCAATGCATGTACCTAAAACATGTGTCATAACCTCATCAATACATGCCTCAAACATGCATCAATATCACCGAGAAAGGTACCTCATACATGTACCAAAATATGCCTCATACCATGCACTTAAGATGTGCCTCAAGCATGTGCCAATGTATCAACAAGATACCAAAGACATGCCTCAAGTATGCACCATAACATCACCAACATGTAACCCTCAAAATTTTTATATATACATACCTTTAAACCTATAGCTGACCTGATACACAAGATTTCAGACCTGTAGCTCTTCCTCATCTTTAGCAACCTGGTACTAGCATTTTCCCCAAATTTTTCTTATCCTCGCGGGACTAAGAGTAGTCAACTAGAGGGGCCTCACAAGACTAAGATTAGTCAACTAGTGGGTCCTCATGGGACAAGGGCCGTACAACCTGTAGGGGTGCCTCACATGATGCCAATAGTTAGACTTGCGTGGGTCAGCCAAACTAGGGTTTCTCAGAAACTCTCGATCTCCTCTGCAATCCTGAAACTTTCACACTCTTACTCTTTCGTTACCTCAGATTCACTATGTCATATTCGCCAATAGATCACTTTCTCTCATAGAATATATTCAATAAACTTGTGTGTGAATATCCAAATGAGATACTTCTTTTGGTGTATTTATAACTTTTCAAAGTGACATTTTTCCTTAACTTAAGGGACGACGTATACTTTCTTGTTATAACCACTTTACCCTTTAATTAATGACTTGTAGCATCTTGTTATAACCGTTTAGGGGATTCTTAACCATTTTTCAGGGCTTCCAACTTCATGACCTCATAACTTCTCAACCGTGAGGAACTACGTGAATTTCCACCTACCCTTGGAAATAAAATGATGAGGACTATCCATCTATGAGTGTGTTACCTACATTTACATTGTCCTTTATGTCCTTATTCCGAAAACAACTTTGGGCTTCATGACCACACCTCTGGGGCTTCTTGTAGACCTCTTAAAATGCACCCATCACATTTGTTGACATCAATGACAAACACCATTGTTGAAATCAGTGAAAACCATCTATCCAACAACATCAGAGACAACCAATTGTCCAAAAGTTTCATCCTTTTTATCAGAAGAAACGAGGAGGAAAACCATGGATAACTAGAGCATAGATTCCTTATCAGTAACAGGACATACCCTAGATAGAAATAAAAATAATTCCTTGAGTGGGAGATCTACATCTATAGGTAGATTTAAATCTCCAAGAAAGTCCTTAAAGAAATGTTGGAAATGTGGTAAAGATGGGCATTTAAATAAGGATTGAAGATCAAAAAGTGTTGAGAGAGGGAAGGGATTTGATGATGTTCCTTCCACACAAGGGAAAGCCTCCTTAGAAGGAGGAGGAGATGTGTACTTGTCTTCTTCAACTACACATGCAAATCATGATGTATGGTTGATCGATTCAAGTGATTTTTTTCATATGACTCCCTACAGGGAATTGTTCTATGAATATGAAAAGTATAATGGAGGTGATGTTTTCTTAGGAGATGAATCAACAACCAAAATCATGGGATGCAGAAAGGTCAAGTTGCAACTCAAGGATATAAGGATTAGAACACTCCCTGGGGTTTTACACATTTTTTACACATTATTTTCGTCACCCCTATGACCATTAATGATGTAAACCTATCCTTTGTCTTTAGAAGGATCAATGGCATGAATTCTTGAAGAAAGAAGTGAGAAGAAATTTGCCTGAGAGAAGAAGTTGTCTTTTCCTTTGTAAAAACCCTATTAAGGAGGATCGTCTCACCCTACCTAATGTTAGGGGTGTGATGATCCCAGATCGTCGCTTGATGTACTAAACTTGTCATGCGACGTCGTCGCACTTTTCTCAGTTATAGGGGTGCGACGATTTTTGTATGTGGGAAAAATGAGCATATTCTCAATGCTTCTAGAAGGAGAAGCTTCTATGGCGAGGTGGCCTCCAATCGGTTTGGATCTTACTCACTTTTATGATTTAGTGGGATCATCCTAACCTCCTCATTTTATCCTCTTCAACTTATAAAAGGAGAGGAGTTCTCATGGAGAAAGTGAGATTGGAAATTTGGTTTAAGATTTTTAGCTTGGTTAGAGTGATTTTTAGTTTTTCCTTTTCAAGATAGATTGTGAGTGACTTTCAGATCTACAGTCTCAGAATTCTTGGAGCATAAGTGTTTGGGAAATGAGGGACGGTTGGAAGGAACCTTATGACATCAAGGCTTTGGTTGTAATCTCTCTTTCTATTATTTAATACAGATACACTTTTCTTTCCTATATGAATCTTATTTGTCCATATTGTATGATTCGTTGATCACATACATAGTTTCATATCAAGTAGGATATGTTATTCTTTTCTTCATTGGCTTGTTTTCCTTTACAAATATTTCTCCATAAGACTAGAAATAGAGCTTGGATTGCACTGGAGAAGTCAGATCTTTGATATTTAAAAGGTATGTTCTAGATACATTTCTCATTTGATAATTGAAATATAAGGAAAGAGTAGTGTATTGTCTTGTTTTGTTCTAGTTTCATAGTGAAGCTAGGGAGATCTGTTCATGTTCACATTTACCGATTTGTTCGATAAAAAAATTGTTGACCATACAAGAATAACATAGCCTACTTGATATGAAACTATGTATGTGATAAAGGAATCATACAATATGGAAAAATAAGATTATTATAGGAAATAAAAGTGTATCTGTATTAAATAATAGAAACAAATATTACAACCAAAGCCTTGATGTCGTAAGGTCCCTTCCAACTGTCCCTCATTTCCCACACACTTATGCTCCAAGAATTCTGAGACTGTAGATCTGAAAGTCACTCACAATCTATCTTGACAAGGAAAAACTAAAAACAACTCTAACCAAGCTAACAATTTCAAGCCAAATTTCCAATCTAACTTTATCCATGAGAGCTCATCTCCTTTTATAAGCTGAAGAGGATAAGGTGAGGAGGTTAGGATGATCCCACTAAATTATAAAAGTGAGTAAGATCCAAACCGATCGGAGGCCACCTCACCATAGAAGCTTCTCCTTCTAGAAGCATCGCTTGGGGGGGAATTCTTTCAGCCTTTGGACTTCATATTGAACTTAAGCCGCTAGCTTCTTAAGTTGGGGGCTAAGTACCAACCATCCTTGGATTCTGCGTTGGGAATTCACAAGCATAATTTTCTCTAGTTCAAGCTTGAGTAAAAATGAAACCTCCTACCTCAAGCATAGTTTTCTATGGTTCAAGCTTGTGTAAAAATGAAACCACCTACCTCAATCATATTTTCCTCTGGTTCAAGCTTGTGTAAAAATGAAACCAGGTCCAAGAATACTTTTTTTTAGTTTTAATCTTGTGTAAAAATAAAATCTATCCCAAGCATAGTTTTGTTTTGTATTAAGCTTGTGTAAAAATGAAAACAATATCGAGCTTAGTATTTGTTCTTTCTCATGCTTGTAAACACCAGAGAATGTAAATGAGTAAAATTTTATCACTTTTTCGGACTCGTAAAGGTTATACGAAAAATGAACCCCATGGAGTTCCCTTTAATCTCTTTTCAGACTCCCTAAACATGAAATTATTGCCGAGCGATCTTGTTCTTTTCACGCTCATTAAATTATTTGAAGAAAATGTCTTTTGAGTGGTAGTTTATCTCTTTTTCGGTCTCATTGTACTACTTTATTGAAAAGGACATTTTGGAGTTTTTTTAAATTATTTTTCATACTGTCTAAAAATGAAAAACGCCTGAGTTTTCTTTCCTTGGACTCATTAAACAAACATCAAAAGACCCATATGGGATCAAACCACTCCTTATTAGGGTTCATTAAACATACTCTGAGGGACTCATCCGAAGGATGAGCTTACAGTTCAAGCATATGTTATCCTCCTCAAGCTTGTGTAAAAATAAAGAGGTACTCGCTAGAAATGGTGGGGGAAAATTAGGAAAGGAATGTATATAAACATGTATTCTATGGAAGAGTCACTTTTGAACATGACATCCTTTCACTCACTTTGTATCTAGGTTGGAAAACCCACTTGACTCTTGATCATACTCCTTTATGAGATTACAAATCAGTCTGTGATCCCTGTTACTGAGTTAGTGTTTCCAAGACAGTCGTCGTGTCATCAATATGTTCAAAGAGAAGTTCAACCCATAAATCCTTCTATTGCATCAGCCATTTCTATAGTCCTTAAGCCTTCTATTGCATTGGCCATCCCTGAGTCAGTCCTAAATCACATGTTACTCTGATCTACTTCAAATCTTGTTACCATTTCATGTCATTGATGGGGGATACATTAAGACCCTCCTGTGATGAGTATTTTCATGTCGAATTCAACTCATTATCCAGGAATTAGACTTAGAAACTAATTGGTACCTTGGAAATTGCATGCCTCAATGGTAGGTTTCCTTGCTTTCGACAGTGGGTTTGCATTATTGACCCCTGATCGAAAGATTCCGTCGAGTGTTCGACCTCAACTCATTGATTCACATTCATTGGATTGTACTAGTCTACCTTGGGATTCATTGAAATGAATAGTGATTTCCCTCGTGCTTGTTAACAGTATAAATTAATGACCGATAATCAAGTGGCTTCTACCATGTTCGATTTCAACACATGTATTTTCATGGATAGATTCGTACGATAGACTGGTGGAGATGAAGACCCTGGATCTTTTCTGATAGATTCAGGTTGCATTGGAGTATATTCAGATTGTACTTTTTCATATATCCACAGTGTATGTCTCGTGGATATGTTCAAATTTGAGTCTTTAATACATAGATCCGCAATGTATTTTTGGAGGCTATGTTGATATTTGAGTCATATTGGCATGGATCCAGAGTGTATGTTTGGTGGCCATGACCTATCTTACTTGACATGGATCTTTGCATGTCAACATTTATGCTTTGATTCATTTGTATTCTGAGTATGGGAATGCCTACCTCAGTGATGATATATTATTGTATTGTATTTTTTTGTTTATTGGCAGGTTTTCGACCAACGTGTTCCTTGTTCCCAACACACACTTGACAAAGTATTTCGGCTATCACTTTGTTATGAATTCATACTTTGGGGGGCTCTCTATTACACATTATTTTCATCACCCCTATGAACGTTAATTATGTAAACCTATCCTTTGTCTTTAGAAGGATCAATGGCCTGAATTCCTGAAGAAAGAAGGGAGAAGAACTTTGTCTGAGAGAAGTTGTCTTTTCCTTTGTAAAAAACCTATTAAGGAGGATCGTCGCACCCTACCTAATGTTAGGGGTGTGACGATCCCATATCATCGCTTGTTGTACTAAACTTGTCCTGCAATGTCGTCGCACTTTACTCAGTTATAGGGGTGCGATGATTTTCGTAGGTGGGAAAAATTAGCATCTTCTCGATGCTTCTAGAAGGAGAAGCTTCTATGGTGAGGTGGCCTTCGATCGATTTGGATCTTATTCTCTTTTCTGATTTAGTGGGATTATCCTAACCTCCTCACCTTATCCTCTTCAGTTTATAAAAGGAGAGGAGTTCTCATGGAGAAAGTTAGATTGGAAATTTGGCTTGAGATTGTTAGCTTCGTTAGAGTGGTTTTTAGTTTTTCCTTGTCAAGATAGATTGTGAGTGACTTCAATATCTACAGTCTAAGAATTCTTGGAGCATAAGTGTGTGGAAAATGAGGTACAGGTGGAAGGGACCTTACGACATCAAGGCTTTGGTTGTAATCTCTCCTTCTATTATTTAATACATATACACTTTTGTTTCCTATATGAATCTTATTTGTCCATATTGTATGATTCCTTGATCACATTCATAGTTTCATATCAAGTAGGCTATGTTATTCTTTTCTTCGTTGTCTTGTGTTCCTTTGTAGATATTTCTCCATAAGCCTCACAACGGAGCTATATTGCATTGGATTAGTCGGATCTTCGATATTTAAAAGGTATGTTATAGATCCATTTCTCATTTGATAATTGAAATCTAAGGAAAGATTAGTGTATTGTCTTGTTTTATTCTAGTTTCGTGGTGAAGGTAGGGAGATCTGTTTATGTTTGCATTTACCGATTAGTCCCGATAAAAACATTCTAGAGATGGATAGAAACTTGATATTTGTATGAAATATGAGTGATGTAGGTGTAGATACTATTTTCTAAAAGGAAATATATAAAATGTTCTGAGGAGTTATAGTGTTGATGAGGGGAGTTCACAATGGAAATCTATACAATATGTTGGGAAGCAAAATTAGTAATGGGTGTAATAGTTATGTTGTTCCCAAGGGTGAAGAATAACAAACCCCTATGGTCTCTGAAGAAAATACAATGTTATGACATCAAAGACTAGGACATATTGGAGAGAAGGACCTTTGAGCACGGCACGGTCAAGGTATGGTTGAAGGTATGTATGATTGCACATTGGATTTTGATTTCTTTGAACATTTCATATATGGTAAATAGAATTGGGTAAGATTTTCATCTAATGCTACAAGATCAAAGGTCATTTTAAAGTCAAAACACAAAGATGTGTTTGTACCCATGTATGTTCCATCATTAAGTAAATCTATGTACTATGTTTTGTTCATTGATGATTTCTCAATGAATACATGTATTTATTTCCTCTGAATCAAATATAAGGTCTCTGGTAAATTTCAATATTTTAAGGATCTTGTTGAGAATCAGACATAGAATAAAATAAAGGTGTTGAGGAATTATGTGGGAATGAATTTGAGGAATTATGTAAGAAGTGTGGTATAGCAAGATCGAAGACTACTCCATACACACATCAATGGAATGGAGTTGTATAAAGGATGAGTAGGACATTGATGGAAAAATAAAGAAGCATGCTCAGTGGTTCTAGGTTAGGATAGGAATTTTGGTCAAAGGTAGTGGGTACTACATGTTTCATGGAAAATAGATCACCCTCATCAATGTTGGTGGATAAAACTCCACATGAGGCATGGAATGGTAAGAGACACTCTCTTAAACGTGTTAGAGTGTTTGGTTGTGATGCTTATGTACATGTTTCAAAGGAAAATAGGAGTAACATAGATAATAAAGCTAAAAAGTGTATCTTTATTGGTTATAAATATGGTGTAAGAGGCTATAAAATTTGGAACCTAGAAACTAAGAAGGTTGTCTACAGTTGGGATGTTGTATTTAGAGAGGTTAAAGATGTTCCCAAATATAAATTCCCACCAAAATAAAATGAACCAAAGACAATAGAGCTTGATTTGGAGGGTGAATAATCTGACTCAATAGAAGAATATGAATCAAAAGAATACGAACCTCATAGTGTAGTTTTGAGGAGATTGGTTTGGGAAAGAAGAAAACCAGAAAGGTATTCTTCACCTTATTTTGATTCTAATTTTTCTTTGTCTATTACTAATTGTGATCCCAGAACTGTTAGGGAGGCAGTGGATTCATAGGATGGTAAACTCTAGAATAATACCACAATTGATGAAACAGAACCCTTGGATAAAAATGAGGTTTGTGATATAGTTGAGTCAATAGTTGGAAGAAATCCCATTGGTAGAAAATGGGTTTTTAAGAAGAAGTTGAATGTAGAAGGTAAAGTGGAGAAGTATAAATATTTCCTAGTAGCAAAGGGATATTCCCAAGTAGGGGGAATTGATTTTGCTAACATTTTTTCTCTTGTTGCTAAATTGACTTCTATTAGATTTATTTTTTCTATTGCTACTGCTTTTGATATTGAAGTAGAACAAATGGATGTAAATACAACATTCCTACATGGGGATCTTGAAGAATAAATCTACATGAAACAAGCAGAAGGTTTTCCAGTGAAAGGTAAGAAAGAGTTGGTTTGCAAGATGAAAAATTACATGTATGGGTTAAAGAAATATCCAAGGATGTGGTATCAAAAGTTTGATACTTATATTTTGAAACTCAGTTTCACAAGGAACAAAGTTGGTCACTGTGTGTATTTCAAATTAGTTGGTGATGAATTTATTTATATGGTTATGTTTTTTGATTGGAAACAACAAGGAAATCATCAAGGAGGTAAAAATGCAGTTGTCTTCTAAGTTTGATATGACATGTATTGGTGCTGCAAGTTTTATTTTGGGAATGGAAATTAGAAGAGATCAATCAAATACGAAACTTTGGTTGAATTAGAGGAAATATGTTGAGACAATATTGCAAAGGTTTAATATGCAAGAATGTAAAGTAGTGAAGGTCCCTATTCCTGTAGGTGTAAAGTTATCTGCAAATTAGTGTCCCAAGACACAAGAAGATGAAGAGAATATGTCCTATGTTCCCTATGGTAATTTTGTTGATATTTTGATGTATGAAATGGTCTATATTAGACTGGACATTGTCGATGTAGTGAAAGTTTTGAGAAGGCATATGTCAAAATTGGGAAAGGAGCATTGGACAACTGTAAAGAGGGTTTTCAGGTATTTTTGTGGCACTAAAAGTTATGAGTTTTTTTACGAGGGAATATCTGGAGAAGACAAAGTGTTGGCATATATGGATTTCTTTATACAGATTGGGTTGGATATTTGCATCATAGAAGACCCACAAATGTTTTTGTGTTTAACCTATTTGGAGGAGAAATTAGTTCGATGAGAAAGAGACAAAATGTAGTTTCTCTCTCAACTATAGAAGATAAATATATGGCATCCACTCATATAAGTAAGGAATTTGTATGGCTACAAAGATTGTTTTTGTACAACAAGCTATAAGGTTAGATTGTGACAGACAGAGTAAAACATTTCTGGAAAAGAGCCCAACTTATCATTCTAAGAGTGACGTGTTGGATTAGTTGGTTAGTGTACCCCCTTTAAGGTTTTTCTTTAGCTTTCAAAGTCACTACGACTTTGTAAGAGACCTTGTTGAATACAAGAAGGTGTAGCTGGTGAAGGTGGAAACTTTGAAGAATGTTGCAAATTCATTAACAAATTTTTTGAACACTGAGAAGTTTCCCTAGTGCAGAGAAATAATAGGCATTTATTCCATGTATTATTAATCATGTAATCATCAGGCCCCTTGTATGCAAATAAAAAAAAAACAAGTGGGAGAATTTTGGGTATTTGTTATATTCGTTACACAAGTAGTCCCATGTGGTTTCAAGTTTTGTCGGGCGCAATGGGGGGGGGGTCATTGTTGGGTATGTGTTATATTCTTTAAAAAAATGATCGCATGTATTGTACACTGATATGGGAGAAAATGGGATCTGGGGGGTTCTTAGCACCCCCCATACGGAATTTTTTCAGGGGTTTAGGGGTGGGAGGCTCCAAGAAAAAAAAATTGGTCCATTTTTGGCATTTTTTTGCATCCGTTTTTCAACAGTTTTTCGGCACATGGTTTTTGTCGATGGTTTTATAATTATGGTTAAGGATTTAGATTTGTTGACTAATCCAGGTCAATGGATTAGGATCTTGGATGCCACCAGATCCTATATGTATATTATATTATAAACAATGAATATGATGAATAGAAGATTTGACATAGATTTATGAGAAGAATGAAATGAATAACAGACTGAATACAATAACATAGAGATATGGAGAAAAAAACAGATATCCAGTGAACAATAACTTCTATTGAATAAATAAAATAGGTCGAAATTGTAAAACTGTAGAACTGAAAACACTTGCTCGAATGGTGGTAGCTATCTTTGAGAAGAGATGTGGCTGCTACGCGCATCTGTCTGGGAAGCATGATTACAATGAGGCTCCAAAGGCCCTTTTAAAGTTACTCATGAATGAAAAAACCCTAGACATCTAAACACCTAACCCTAGGAGATGAAACGCCAAAATTTATGTGGGCCCCAATGGGTAAGTTGGTACCTTAACTTCACGGGGTCATAACGTTTGCATACGACCTCCATTTTAGGTGCGTGGTAGCCCGTTGGAAAGATCTTCTTGAGAAATATACAATATGCCATCAAACTCTGACTTTGCATACAGTTTGACTTTGGAAAGCCAAAAATACATTATTTAGGGCCCCCAAACAACCCTGGAAGTACAAAGAGATGTGATGACATGAAAACTTCCAAAATAAGCCAGTTGGATTAGGTGGGTGGCCACCAGTATCCACTTGGAAGATGTGTAGGGATTCAGACAGCCTTGGAAGTGTAGAACCCAAAATTACAAACAAGTACAGAAGAATGTGTTGAACTAAAAATTGTCAAGAGGAGGCCGTTGGAATAGGTGGGTGGCCACCAATATGCACCTGGATCAAGATTAGAGGTGAAACTCTGAACATGTTGTTGGTTTTCCCAGTTTGGGTTTCCAAGGTAAAAATATATGTATAATGTGTGTGTGTGCCATTGTATATTTTCTGTTTTATTAAGAATATGTTTGCAGTAATTAATCGTACAAGGTTAAAACTTACATTTGGTATCAAAGAAATTATTGGTTTAAGGGGGACGCCTTTGTGACTAAGGGTTTGCCTCATATCTGTGATGAGTCTTGTTACAATGGGATATATGTCGTATTGATTCTTTGGGTGAAAAGAAATGGTGAGAAGTTTGAAAATAGAGATAAAGCAATTTAATGGGAAACGTTTTGATTTGTCGAAGCTCAAGATGGAATATCTGTTGGCAGAAAAATATCAATGGATCACTGTGAATATAGGTATTGCACCTATAGGAACATTATCAAAAGACTAGAAAAAGTTGGATTGGAAGGAGAAGACCACAATCAGGTTGTGTCTCTCAGATTTGGTATTATTGAATGTGTCAATGGAGGATACAACCAAGGAATTATGGGATAAGTTGGGGAATTTGTATCAGTCTAATTCCCTCGTAAATAAATTGCTCTTACGGAAGAAGCTATACAACCTAAGGATGAAAGATGGAGACTCAGTGACAAAACATATGAATGCAATCAATACTATGGTAATTCAGTTATTATTGGTTGATCTTAAAATTTCGTATGAAGATAAGTGTATCAGTTTAGTGTTCTCTTTACCAGACTCGTGGGATAGTCTGGTTGTGGCCATAGGTATTAATACAACTACTTTAAGTTTCGATGATGTGGTCTCATTCTTGTTGTTGGAGGAGATAAGACAAAATAACATGTAAGGACATATCACAAATGCATTATTTGCAAGAGGAAAATCCCGGGGAAGAAATATATCGAAGTCCTAAAGTGGGAGATGTAAATATAAGGGTATATCTAAATCTCCTAGAAAGTTTGTAAAGGTATGCTGGAGATGTGGAAAAAAAGACCACTACAGGAAGCAATGTAGATCCAAAATCATTGAGAGAGGGAAGGGATCTAAATATTCTCCTTCTATAGAAGAAAAAACCTCCTTGGAAGAAGGAGGGGATGTGTACTTGGATTCATAAAGAACATGTGTAGATCATGAGGCATGGTTCATTGACTCGAGCACATCCTTTCATATGACTCCCTAAAGGGAGTGGTTCTGTGAATATGAAAAATATGATAGAGGTGATGTTTTCCTAGGTGATGACTCGAAAACCAAAATTATAGGACAAAGAAAAGTCAAGTTGAATCTCATGGATGGAAGGAATAGAAAACTACCTGGTATTCTGCACATCCTAGGATTGGCCAAAAAATTGATTTCTGTAAGAAAAATTGACAATGCAAGGGTAAAAATAGTGTTTGACAAAGAAACCTACAGGATGGTTTGAGGAGCAATGGTGTAATAGTTCCATTGTTCCTGATATTGGAGACGAAGAATAAAAATCTCCTACAGTTTATGGAGAAAAGGCTATGTTGTGGCATCAAAGACTAGGGCATATTGGATAGAAACAATTTCAACTACTACATGGTAAAGGTATGGTTGAAGGTATTGTTGGCAGCCAATTAACATTTTTCCATTGCCTTATAAGCTGCCTACACCTATGTCTTGCAAACATCAATTTTTCGTCGCAATTTTCAAATCATGACATTTTTATTTTTTTGTGACACTTGCACACTTACTTTCGTTTTGTTTTCATGAATGTAAGCGTGAAAACTTAGTCTTTTGAAGTCTCATTGAAATCATTATCTGAACTATCATTATCTCTCTTGTCGATATGCCTATTGCGCTCACCTCTTATTTATCATTATACAGCTGTCAAGATCCTTTGATCGGTACTCATAGTTCGATTGATTGGGACTTGGTTTCATTGAGTTTGTAATGCATTGACACATGGGTGTATATGTTATTTGGATTTATATGACCTTTGGTTTCATGAAAATACATGGGTGTTTTGATTAAATCTTTTATACATATCTTTTAATATAATCCCTATGTTCTTGTTTTCATAACTATTGGCTTGTTGATTATATGAGTACCCATCGACACATTGGCTAAACTATTGTTATGAGTTGATACATTGATGCATGGTTAAAACATTTGGTTTTGGTTTCAAATTATCGATAGTTCAAATATTTGGCACAACATTGATAGCTCGTTGGTTTACACACTTACCATTTGATTTGTTGGTCAGCCAAATGATATGATTGTTGAGCTATGCTGTAATGGATAGAACAACTATGTAAACTGGCGGTTGTACTTGCATAATAACTCTTATGCATGGCAAAGATAGGCTCCACCACCTTCGCACGATGGCATTTATTCCTATCCCTTATCCCCGTTCACTTCTGTTAGCTCGAGTAGCTCTGCTCCTGTGCGTGTTATGATCCAAACCCTCAGCTTACCATGTGCTCGACTCCATGGCACTAGTCGTACGAATCGAGCCAAATGGAAACCAGGCCCTGTTAATGTTTGACAATGCTCGCAAAGACTTGGAGGAAAACGAGTGGTTCACCTTCATGCAACGATTCGAGGGTTTTAATCTTTGTGTGGCACAGTAGTTCTCCCTAACGTTTGATGGTTGTAGAGCCAAGGTGAGTGACATACAGTTGGAGATCGATGAGCATTTTATCAGCTCTGCTACAGGGTTACCATCCTCGGGACAATGTTGGTTTAAGAATTGTAAGGTCGAGGAGGTGCCATGGACACTGTTGTTTCTCTCGCGCAAAGTCACCTCTTGTGATAGAGGTATACCCATCTCTGCACTTAAACCACGATGGCACGATACTTTGATGATAGTCAAACAGTTTGTGACCTGTGAAGGTCGATACGGACTTGTGTTTCTCTACCACCTGCGTTTGTTAATGAGTTTTATGGGTTACTCGTTGAATATGCCCTTTTACTTTCATCGTAGCCTGTATAAAATGTCGAAAAAGTTTAAAAGGCAGAAGGCTGATAGCAGCCTGTTCCACCATGGACTCATTAAACTCATCATTCTTTATCATTTGGTTTTGCATGGTGATAGTTGGAGAACTTTCATAGCTCGAAATGGTTTTGATGACACAAACCCTGTCCAGGTTGACAAACTTGTGGTAAGTGAAACCTATGTTCAGCCACCCATGCCCTTACATATCTTATTGCCCTCTCCTAAGCCTTCAGTCGACCCTCCTATTGAATTACCAGATGTTGGAACCGAGAAGGCCGAGACTATAAAGAAGCCTGCGAGCAAAAATCCCAAGGCAAACCCTACTGCTAATGCCAAAGGAAAAAGGAATGCCCGGCTCATTTCGAGAATGGCTAGCAATAAGCCTAAACCCTCTGCTGAGCGAGACCCTATCATCCTTAGTGAGGATTCAGACTCTGACGTGGAACGATTCTTAGCCAGTGAGTATCCTTACTCATAGGGTTTATGCCCTAAACCACCTTATGATTTTGTGATGAATCTTCCCCCCTGCCTATGAAGTGATCCCAGCTACCCTGGTATTAAGTTGCCTAACGAAACCCTCAGTCATGTGATCAAACCCTAGCCTGCTCTCTCAAAACCCACACAGTCTCCCTGTGACCAATGCGATTTATGGTTGGAACGATACTACATTGATGTTCCCATACTCCAATAAAAAATTCAATCACTGGAAGATCAAGTTGCAGCATTAACCGGTCAAAGAGACAAGCTCCAAGAAATTGATAAGAAACAGAAGACAACAGGCTCGATCCTTTTCAAAAATGTTGAATCGGCTACGACAGTTATCAACCCCAAATTGGCATGATCAAGCCATCTCGTCGCTATACAGGTATGAATTTTGATATCATTTTAATTGTGTGAGTGAACAGGTTGATATAACGATTTGAATTCTATTTTCGAATAAGCTCTGTTTATGTATCGAAATGGCTCTGTAATAATATGTTCATCCTGTGTACATTTCGCTTTGTTAAAAATAAATGAGATTTCGTTAGGGATATATGATTCGATCATTCCCAGTATAGCCATCGATAGATTTTATCAGATTTAATTGATTTTCGTTTGGATTTGATTGATTGGTTTGCCTGATTGAGTTAACGAAATTGTTGGTATTCTTTCAATTCAATTCGTATTGTATCCACTCCCAACAAGAAGTTTTTCACGCTCAATTTAGAATGTGATTTGTTTGGATTTGATTTCGTTATGATCCATATGCTGTGATTGGAAAAGGGTTTCAATGAGTTTGTTGGTTACGATATGCTCTGTCATATAATTTTCAAAGTTGAAATATTGCTCTGTTCGTTTTTAATTTGGGAAAAAACGACTCTGTTTTTATAAAAACAATGATCTCATTTAAGCCTATGCAAGTGCGCCCGAATCATGGAATGATTATGATTTGCAATGACTATGCTAAACCCAGTCGATTGATTCACTTGATTGGATTGCTGTTAGTTCGATTATTTGATGAGTTAGATTCCGATTATAATTGCTGCTCTGTTTGATTTTAAGTTGTAAAACGAATTGGTCAACCCCGGTTATAATTCATTGTCAAATGAACGATTTTGATTGAATTCAATCGATCCTGTTTGCCCAATTTGCAATAAAAAATTATGAGTTCTATTGCTAATCAATCGAGCCTGTTATGATTTTATTTGAATTGATTTTCGCGCCAGTTTGAATTGATCTATTCATGGCATGAATCGTTTGCCTTGTCAACACAGTCATAACAATTGGAAAATGATCATTTTTAGAATCGATCGTGTTTCCTGTCTAAGAGGCAGCGTAACAATTGCCTACGATTTGTTTGATTATATTGGTTTCAATTGAATATCAAAACGATTTCACAATTGTTGGATTCGATTTGTTGTGAAACGATTACAGTGTTGTTCCATATGATTTTGTCACCCGACTTTGTGGTAACAAACAAAACAGAGTATGCCTATCTCTGTAGTCACTTAATTGATTTGGATCCTATTTGATTTCGAATGGTATAACAAACTAAAATTAAATGATTCGTTTTCAAATGGAAATTGGATGTAAATTAAATGGAATTCTTTAAAAGATTTTCAATTAATTTCAATATTGATTCTGTGTCTTATTTAGACTAGCTACAGAATCAGAGGATTCTGTAGCTAGGTCTATAGATTTAGATTTTCATTATTTTCTTTAACAAATATCATTCTAACTTGTTCATTTCTCGTCCTTTTCAGGTGAATTCGAATTGCATGGGATTTGATGGACAGTCTAGAGGATATTTGTGTTTCTAGTTTTATTGTAGTTTCCTAGTTTAGTTAAAATTGGGATATCCTCCCAGATTTTTTGTAAACAGTTTTATAACTTCCACAGGGAGGTTTTACCCTGTGGAAAAACTGATAAATACTTATTATTTTTTGTAATAAAAAACATCATTGCTTGTGGGAGAACCAGGATTATGGATTTTTAATACAAACTGAGACAAAAGTTGATGTTCTGCTACAACTTTCGCTTTCATAATATCAATCTTTTGTTTCATGTTTATGTTTATCAGTTTGCATTTGATTAGTGACTACTTTAGCTATCATGGTCTTTTGCAGAGTGATATGAATTAATTAATGTCTCATCCATATCTGATTTCTTCCATTACTTTAAAAATACAACAATTATTTAGTTCAGTTAATGAATGACAGATTTCTCTTCTTCATCAATTGAATTATTTTGTATAAGTCTTTGCATACAGGTTTAT
>ML790361.1:240130-254572 GCA_009831015.1 Picea engelmannii | reverse complement strand
ATACCTCCTAGTCTCCTATATATACCAAGGAGACATTTTCATTTTGAATCATCTTGTACTTGAACATTTAAGTGGGGTAAAAGGAGGTTTCCCCCTTGAAGAGGCTTATTATCTGAAGTTATCTCTTTTTCAAGGCGTTGAGTGCTTTTTCTGAGGTTTTTCTATGCTATATTGATATTTGGTTCTTAGCAACTGCCCTAGATTGTTGACTATGTAATCTTGTAACCCCATGTATGAAAAGAAAACAACAAGTGTGAGAATTTTGGGTATGTGTTATATTCTTTGAAAAAATGATCCCATGTACTGTACACTTATATGGGAGCAACGAGGGCTTGGGGGGTTAGCACCCCTCAACCGAAAGGTTTGTGGGGGTTTGGGGTGGGAGCCCCCCCAAAAAAAGATTTGGTCCATTTTTGTGTTTTTTCAGCACACCATTTTTGTTGATGGTTTTCTAATTCCGGTTAAGGAAATAGGGTTGTTGAATAATAAGGGTCAATGGATTAAGGGTTTGTATTTTTTAGGATCCTATGTGTATATTGTATTTTAAATAATGAATATGATGAATATAAGATTAGAGATGCGGCTCTAAACAGATTCTTGGTTTTTTGAGTTTAGGTTTCGAGGGTAAAAATCTATGTGTAATGTGTGTGTGTGTGTGTGTGTGTGTGTGTGTGTGTGTGTGTGTGCGCGCGCGCGCGCCATTGTATATTTTTTATTTATTAAGAATCTATTTACAGTAATTAATTGTACATGGTTATAATCTATAGTCATAGGCGGGTGGAGCCTCTGATAAAACAATATCGGGTTGTTTTTTGTGTTTTGTGTCCAATGGATTTTCATCCCATTGTAATGTAATTAGGTAAATGGATTAGGGTTTTGGATGCCACAAGATACTCTATATAGTATTGTAATGGTGGAGTTAATACAATGATATTTATAGGTGTGGCTCCAAACATTTGCTACTTTCTCGGTTAATGGTTTTCAAGGTAAATTTCTAAGTACTATGTGTGATTGTTATTGTTTTCTTTCTATTTTTAAAGAAAATGTATGTGCATTTCTATACTAGAATGGTTTAAAACCAACACCTACTAATCCAATATGGAACACATTCTTTTGACATCGTGTTCCCAAGGTAGATCAATGATCAACCACTAGATTTTGGTGACAAATACTCCTACTAACATAACAGTTGATTGATTGAAGAGTGAGTATAATTGTTTGCTTGGTATTACCCTTCTCTGTGAATGATCCATGATTAAGGGATTGAGATTCCACACAATTTACCAACATGTATGCTTACTATGGAATTTAAATTGTTATATATCTACAATTTGAATGCCCTATCAAGAAATATATTATACCCAATTCAAATTCACACCGATTGTGGGAGTTTTGGGAGTGTAATGCATGGGTGAGTTGTTACATGTAATTTGTATGAAACCATAAATAAGAGCAAACTAAAATGGGGCTATAAGTGATACTCCCAAAGATAAAACAAATCATACTAGGAAATCAAGGGAAAGCTAGTGCTCGACATATTAAAATAATGGTGTGGTAACATGAAAGTTACATTGAACATAGGTTGTGGCCTCTACGAATGTAATTATTGCAAGAGAACTCACAATGGCTCAAACAAATTGTGAATTTTTCTGAGAATTATCTCATCCAACAATTAGACAAGTCGACTAGGCTAAGTGGGTGTTGACTAGGTTATGAATCTTTAGTCTATGGGAAGAAACACCCAACAATTAACTTCATTTCTCATGGAGAGAGAGAGAGAGAGAGAGAGAGAGAGAGAGAGAGAGAGAGAGAGAGAGAGAGAGAGATGTGTGATCTATATGGCCATTGTATGGCCTCTGGGTGAGAGAAAAAAATTCCCACGAAGTATGAATTGACCCAACAAGTGAATCAAGTCTCCCAATAGTGAGGAAACTGGCCAAGTAATGAATGAGAATAAACTACAATGTAGTGTATGATAGAGTGTAGATCTCAGGTCAGTTGGAGTTATCAACCATCCAAGTGAGTGCACAAGTAATATTTTATACTAACAAATAAGTTATCAAGGAAATGATTCAAGTGTTGAGAGGTAGTAAGAATAAATACCACCATAATAGTTTCAGTGACCAGAGAATTCAATCACATACTCAAAACCAACATAATTCTTATCATGGAAACCCAACATTCAATGGGGATTTTTATTAAGCTCGGGGGATAAGTACAAAGGGGTAATTTATACACAAAGTTGTGTATTGTTATTCATTGTTAATACAAATTACAGATGGCCATGGCTCAAAGGAACCGTCACTCATTGTCGATAGACTCCTTGACTCCTTCATCCATTGAAGTTCAAGCAGGTTTCCCTCTTCGAGCTTCCACTTCTACTGTCCTCCCCAATTATTCTTGCAACTCCTTCTTGATGTCTTCACTACAACCTTCATTTATTTTAGCGAGTTTCCTGATCTGGATTATTTTGAGAATGACATGAAGGAAGAAATATAACAGGGATATAACAATGAAATACACAAAAATATAGAAGAGAACACAAGAATACAGTGAAAGCCAACTTCTATTACTGAAGAAGATAGAAAAACATTTTAGAACACAAACTAGAAAAATGGGGTAGCTTATCTCTAAAAAGAAAGATATGTTCGCTATGCTTCATTCACAAGAAGCTTTAAATCACACTCCATTTGTAACATACTCGGCCACCTAGGCTGGGTCATGCCACGAAAAATCTTTCATGCTCAGATACGATATTGTAACATCCCCAACATCCAACTTGGTTATGCCACGTAACATTTTCAAAATCTATACAAATAAAAACATATTCACACATAAACTCTTATGGAAATATATATATATAAAACTTAAATCAGACAAATACATTATGCAAATGCACATATTCATATAGAATGATAATAAAAAAAATACATGCAACATGTTATCACATAATGTTGTCTAGAATCGTATGTGTTCGTTGTTAATACCTAAGTCTATAATTCCTTTCCCTGTCTCTCTCCTTTTCCCAGGCCAAGTCTTGAAGTTTGTTGCTCTCAACTGTTAAAATCGGTTTTTTGTTTGCCCCTTTTTCATTTGTGTGCCCTGGTTTCCCTTAATGTCTTACCTGAAAGAAATTTTGGCTCAAGCCTTTCTGTTTTTCCTGAGGATGAACACTTGCCTCTTTCATTTCAGTCTCTATTCCTTCTGTTTTCCCAGCCCACATCCAGTCATCCAAGACTTCATTTACACAGGTTGTTGTCGTGGGCTCAAGGTGCAATACTCAAAGCGGTCTGTTCTAGATTCAAATCAAGAAAAAGGGGTAGGTTTTGATTTCAACGGCGGGAATTCCATATGGAATTCATATTAGCAGCTCCCAGGTGTTCGAAATCTTAAAGTTGCACGAAGTATAGCATCGGGAGTTTTACGCACTTCTCACTTCGATGAGGAGGAAATCAAAAACTTCAAAATTGAAATTCCTTCAATCTCTCGAACTTCAAGGTTAATCATTCAAGTTCTTTGCAGCCGCTGCTAGAATTTCCAGGCCTGGATGAGCTATAGGCTTTGCATCTTTGAGCCTTAGTTTCACCTTCAAACATCTAGCTACCTTATACAACTTCTTGTTTTCTTTAAGCACCCTTTTGTTCTTCTTTTCCAATTTAACATGGATTTTAGCTAGTCTTTGAAAACAATCTCTTACCTCTGATGATGTCCTGATGATGGTCTCATCTTGGGATTTGACCACCTTTTCCAGCAACTTCAGCTCCATAACTTCTTCCTCAATATTTTTGATCTTCTTTGATGTTGACTTACTGTGTTTTCTTATTGATGCTTCAAGGACCTCCAGATCTTGAGCTTCAGGTGAGAAAGGTGGTTCTTCAAGAGTTTGAAAATCAGGGGCTTCATGCTCAGAACTTTGGACTCCAAGTGTTGGTTCTTCAGGAGATTCCTGCTCAGGCATATCTTGTTCCATAAACTCTACCTCCTCCTCTGAATCTGTATAAGGAAGATTCAAGACATTTTTACCAGAGGCACTAGTTTTCCCTTCTGTAGCTTGGCTTAAATCAAGCATCTTTTTGGCTCTCTTGGACTTAGAAGAAGAGGTTGGATCCTTTGCAATTACTGGGGAAATGGCTCTTATTTTCCTTTTACTACTCTGTGGTGTTGAATATTTAGTGGATGAAGTCTTCTTTTTTTCCTTAGGCTAGGATTATGGTTCAAACTCACCCCAGAAAAGAAGATGCTCCCAATTCTTATCCCTCCTCTGCAATTCTTCAAACACTATGAGTTTGATAAGGCTATGATGGAAAAGACTACCATGCACCTTTCTAGGTTTGGCCTGGACTTGGTGTGTCATTTTTGTCAAACTTCTATGAAGGTAGAAGGGAAGATTCAAAGGACATCTACTTGTGAAATGGTTCATGATCTTGAAATGGTAGAACATTACTCTACCATATCTGCCTTCACATGTAATATATACCTGGATTTCTTTGAGCAAGTGTTTCCACTTTTCCTCCAAGTAGGATCTAGGGATATCTTTCTTCCAAATAATACATTTATGTTCAAGCTTGAGATAAGACCTGAACTCGATGTCTTTAGTAATGGTTGATTTAAACCATCTTTCACCAGTCCTAGGTATCTCTGTTGTTGTTGCAACAATGGCTTCATCAACCTGTAACTCAATTGTTCCCACTTTGGCCTTGGCTCCATCAAAGGTTAATGTAAATGCCTCAGCCACTCCTTGGAGAAAACCTTGTAGTTTTTCACAGTACCTGTAGCAACCAACATCTTTGAACATCTAGCAAATATCAGGGTGAGATTCCAGATATGTTATATCATTAAGCTCTTTCCTGAGAAGAGCCCCTCCCTTCTTCATCAGCAAAAATAATCGTCAACACCTACAATACAATAAAATTGGGCTTGGCGAGACACAATGGCATTGATAGAGGGAAAATTGAAGGTTGAGCATAGGAAGAGTGCGCGATATGGGGAAAATATTTGAATGACAATCTTTTAGAATAAACATTTAATAAAGAACGAAACTCAAATCATAATGATGATTGCATCATTTGACCAGGGCGGATAACCATGTGATAGATTAGGTAAAAAATGAATGATGTGAGTTTATGGTGATCTTATTTGGCAGTAGGGAAGTCAGATCTACTAGATTAGGGTTTAATAGATCTCACCAAATAGCCATATTAGACATACATCACTTGCCCATACCATATCATGATCTGATTCAAGTCGATTTCGGTAGCACTTGAGATGATGATGGCATGCATACTACCGACGGGTTGAGAGTCTAATGAGACATACCAACCATTGGAAAAATTATGCATTTCGGCAGCTTAGAGCACCTCGCACATGCCATTTTAACTACCGAAAGTGACAACTTTTGGCAAATTAGAATGCTTTGAAAAATGGCCCTTAGCTGTCAAAAGTGAAATTTTGGATTTTTCTAATAAAAGTACAGACTCATCACTTCTTGAAAAGACAAGTCTAAAACTCATCTTAAAGACACTTAACTCAAAAATAAAAATAAAACTTTCATCTAGTGACCATCCTATCACCTAATGACAATAAATTGGAAAATTCATTTTAGGAGATAACAAGGCTAGGAAGTCAGGAACTTCATCATGAGACCCACGAATAATATCTGAATCATCAAATCTATTATCATTATAGGACACTAACATGAATAAAGGTCTAAAGTAACTCTCGGTCATTAGATTCAAGAGGACACATGTCATTAGATCACTAGCTCCAGGTAAAATCATGGGGGAAGCCTAGGTTTGAGATTTTATTTTCCCGGAGTCTGGAGACCCGAAGTAATTCTCAGTGGTCAATCTCAAGGGGCCACACATCGTCAGATCCATAGATCGGGGTAAAAGTAGTCGAAGGTAGAGGAGGTTTGAGATTTGATTTTCTCGGAGTCTGGAGACTCAAAGAAGATCTCAGTCGTCAATTTGAAGGAGGTAGATCTGATTCATTGATGTGGTATTGTTTAGCGTCAAAAGTAGCACCCTCCCCCCAAAGGCACAATTTGGTAGATTCTAAAGTTGGTGGGAGGATAAGCTTGGCAGTGGTGCTAAATCTATCATGTGAGCCTAGATCACACATTGGGACTAGATCTACGGCCACAGTCCATTGCGGGGACCCAACATGCTTGGGCGATAATTTTCTTGAGCGGTCCCGCAATTGAAACCATGGTAAGGAGAAAAAACTACATGGCGAAAGGTGGTGTATTGCAGGCCCAAAAGTGGTTTGAACCCAAACCAATTTTGAGATGCCCCACAATCACATGTTCATATGGTGTCCTATATGAGAGTAGCACATGGCCGCCCCCTGATATTTAAGTCTCGTTGATTCCCTGAGGAAAAGCAGTTAATGAAAATAGAGTTGGTGGTTGAAACCTCAGCTCACCCCATAAATGGAAGGCATAGAGGATCTGTTCATGGACACAGAGTTGTCAGCCTGAGGTACCCCTGCGAGCTGATTTTCCTGCAGAACCATGCTGATATGAGATTTCATCTGATAGAAGGGTACACGCTCGTTCTGACAGAAGAAGTCACAGACACAAAGCTTTGATTGTAAGGGCCAGGTCACACTCCTGGTAGTTGTGGGCTGAGTTGACTATAAATAGATAGTTTTAATATTTTTTTAAGTTCATCAACTGGTTGATTAGAGATCCCTATTTTGTAATGTTTCTATGCCAGAACTGTTCTCGGGTTATGTATCAAATTTGAGACTTTCATATTAATAGAAGTAAGCCTCTCTCATCTCTCTATAAAAATTGTGCTAAAACAATCGGGCATGGAGGATCTAGTAGAGGGTTGTCATGTTGTTGTAATGTATGTTTGATTAAAGCAGTATCATGACCAGTTTTAGTCATCTCCCTCATTATCTTTTCCCTCTTATATTGAATGGCTCAGGCATGGAGGATCCATTAGAGTTGTTGTAGCTGCATTGTGATGTAGGTTTTATCATTGTGTTGTTGTGACTGCGTCATTTGGACATATTTCAGTGTCTAAAATTTGAGCTTAAGAGTGATCTTGAGTTTAAGTTTTTCTTCTCCAAGCTTCTTGAAAACCTAATGCCCATAACAGTCTTGTCCACCTTTCTCACTAATTCTTCCCTCTTCTCACACTTAAACCCAATTCACTGACTAGAGTTAATGTTGCCCTCACTTCCCTGTGTATTTCTTATCAAGTTCTGTGTTGAAACATCATTCATATATTGAGTTTTTTCCTTTGACCTCCACTCACTTAAATCAAACATCCACAAAACATTTTTGATGGGTATTGGGCTTATCCTCCTACAATCTGAGGGTGGCTCGCAGTGCTAACATTCATGGCACTATTGTCGAGGATGAGTTGAAGACATTTCCCTGGGTAAGAACGACAAAGAAATTTTGATTCTGAATGTGCATCAGATATCAGCACCATTGAATATTGCAACTTGCACCAGGCGACTCCACCATTTCAGTTGTGGCTCCTAAAGGTAGACACATGAGGTCCACTCAACAGCTACCTCTGGCAACACCTAAAGCCAACCCAAATAAAATTATCAGAAAGGGAAAGACCCCTCAAGAAGGGATTTTGACTGTTGTACCCAGTGATTCTGGTAATTTTCATAATCCTTCTTTAAAAACTCTAGTAGCTTATTCTAATTCTCCTATTATACCATCTATTGGAGTTTCCATAAATTTGAATTTTGGGAGTTTTCCTGTTGATTTTTCCCCTCCTAGTCTTGGTTTGGAAGGAGAAATATTTGACACCCCTGTTTCCCCTGAAGTTGTATAGTGGTTTAGACCCATAACCTTATAAGACTTTCCCACTCCGGGATTTACTACTCCTCCTCCTATTAGGGTTGTTGTATCCAAAGAGGGGGAAACTTCTTTCCCTTTAAACCATGTATCTTTTTCCCCCAACACTCAGTCATTCCCCTTTTCTCCCATAAGCACACTTCTAGTCTCACATGTCCAAACTCCATCTCCTCCTGGTTCTCCTCCAGTTCACATCTCAATGGCAGGAGATAATCCCCCTAGAAATAGAATGGATGCTATAGTGGCTGCTATATATGCCCTTCTTGTTCTGCCTCAGCCTCTGAATTCTCTCCCAGCTAGTGGCTACCTTAAGCAGTTGCCCGAGTTTAGGGGTGAGGAAGACATAACTGCAGAGGAACACCTTGAATCCTTTTACAGTTATGTAGATAATTATGTCATTGTGAATGAAGATGTATGACTGAGAATTTTTGTTCATAGCCTTGATTGGGAGGCTAGGAATTGGTTTAGGGTCTTGGCTCCTGGATCTATTGATGTTATTGAAGACCTAGATGATACATTCTTAAGACATTGGAGGGATAAAAAATATTTCCTTTACTATATTACAGAGTTTGGATCACTAAAGAAAGAAGAAGGGGAATCTGTTTCTGACTTATCAAAGAGGTTTAATAAAATGTATAATAAAATTCCCATTGAGATTAATCCCACAGAAACCTCTGCCAAAATTACTTATGCTAGCGTTTTCGACCCTGAGTTCTACCTCATGTTGAGAGAAAGAAGAGCTACCTGCTTGGCTCATATGCAATATATGGCCCTTGAAGTAGAGTCCAATATATTGGCAGTTGGAAAACTTAGGAGTAAGGCTGATAGAGACATAAGAAAGGGGAGGTTTGAAGCTTCAACCTCTGGTTCCTTTGTTTCCCACCCTCAAGTAGATGAATTGACCAAGCTGGTAAAATCACTCTTTGTTGAGGTGGAAAGGTTGAAACTGGAAGGAAAGTAGAGCTATAGGAATCCCCTAAATTATGATAATAGGGGTAGATATAAAAGACCGAATAATGCCCCTCAGATCATCCAAAGAGATAAAAGAAACATGGATAGGGTTGATCATAAAATTCAAGCTCCTCTCCAAAATAACCTTGTTATTGATGAAGAAGGAGAGGAAGAAAATATTGATCCTGAAATACAGCGTCTTGGAGATACCTCCTCATTTCCATATTTAACCCAATCTGCATACGAGGAATCTCTCATGGATAGCCAACTAAACAAGAAGAGAAAAGGGGAAAAGACCAACAAAAATCCAAATAGATATAGCCTGAGGTCAAAGAAGAAAGAAGGGAATGTTGATATTTCTGATCAGCCTACCAGAATGGAGAATCATGCTAAAGAGGTGGAAGACAGTCGTAAATAAAAGGAGGTACAAAACCCCCCACCTGTGGTCAAAATCCCTACCCCATAAGTGAAGGAGATTTTGAAGTCTCCCTCCTCTTTTAGTTTTGAGTGCGAAATTCAAAATATCAGGATCGCTGTGCCTCTATCAAAGCTAGTCAAGAATGAAGATTTCAAAGAATGCCTCTCCAAAATGTTGCAGCCTGAACCGTCATCTAATTCCCCAGACTCAGTCAACCTCCAAGACGAAAACCCAATTATCATACTAGGGCCTTTGGTAAAGGATAAATATGATTCCTCACCTCCTTTTTATACATCATTGAATATTCATGACAAAGTGTTTCACAACTGCTTGATGGATTCAGGGGCATATCAAAATATTATGCCTAAGATTGTCATGGATGAGCTCGTGTTGGAGGTTAAAAACAATTACCACGATCTATATTCATTCGATTCTAGAAAGGTGAAATGCCTCAGGGTTATTAAGGACCTCGTTGTCTCCTTGTTCTAACTGCCAATGAAGAGTGTGGTCATGGACATAGTGGTAGTTGATGTCCCCCCTAAGTTTGGGATTCTCTTGTCCAAATCATGGATCAAAATACTAGGGAGAACTTTGCAGATGGACCTTTCATATGCCACCATTCTTGTGTTTGGAGGGGAACATAGAAGGATTTATAGAGAATCACAACTTGCCTACATTGTTATTGGATAAATCGATGAATGTGGACATAAACTAATCTCCTTAGATCCACCTGGATCTAGAACAAAAAATGACAGGACATGACGCTTTCCCTAAGTTGCTACTGTTGAATTTACTACCAAAGAAGGAATAGATGACATACCTTTAGATATCACTTCCTTATATCTTTGTTGTCCTTGCTTTGCTCCGGTTCCCTTGTGAAGTCAGATCAGCAATGACACAAACCAACCAAAGTGAAAGAAACAATTTTAGATTCAATGGAAACCTAAACATGTGATGAAGGAGTCATGTAATAAAACACTAATGATTTTATGGGAAAAAACAATGTCATTGTATCATATTAAGTAAAAGTGGAATATACAACCAAATTTCCTTGATGTCGCAAGTTCCCTTTCGGTGGTCCTTTGTTCCAACACACACATACACTTGCTCCAAATTTGTATGAAGATGGTCCACAAAAGCTTGATGGACAAATGGAGACCACAAGCATCAGTTGTAACAGGATCCTTCACAAAGTCTTCAACCTATTCTTTCAGAAATTATTTTCTCAATCTTTGTTGGCACCAGGATGAAGGGGAAAGAAGAATGATCGTGGGAAAGAAAGCATGCAGAAAACTAAAGTAACAACTGGCAAAAGAACATCACATGCGCATGCAAGAAAGCGTGCACAAAGGAAAGCGACAGATGGAGGAGGAACAACATGTGTATGGGAGAAATACCTAACAAAAGAAGGGTTAGGGTTTTGGTAATATTCTGTAAAAAGATGAAGAGCTCGAAATGTATAAATATAGATACGAAAGTATCATATAGAGAGTTTCTAGTAGTTGTTAGTAGTTCTCTTAATGTTTTAGTTGTATGAACCGATTTTGTAAGCTGTTGAGAAAAGAGGTTACGAGGGAAGGTAGATCTGAGGATTAGACCGCAGGCTATGGAGCCTGATGTGAACTAGTTCGCCTCACATAGATCTTACCCAATTCTATGAATAATTGTAAGCACGTGGCGCCAGGAATGCAAAACTGCCATAATAAAAGAGCCAAGAGACAAATCTTTGTGGACGTAGCCTAGGAGGGGGTGAACCACGGTAATACTCATTTAATATGTTGAATGTATGCATGTCTCCTCTTTCTTTCAACAATTATGGGTTAAGATTGATGAATGAGTTAATACATTGTTATGAATCTGTTTATACTTTGCTTAAATTACACTTTGGGATATACGTATGCGACTCCAAGGAATAAGCAGTTTCCCTTAAAACTCACAGTATATGACGTTAATCAAGAAACCCATGTCCCCTACTCTGTCCTAGGTTGTGAACACCCGAGTCTCACAACCATCCATTTAAAGCTATCTTGGGTGAGACTGTGTAGTGCTTTCTGGGTGCTATGTTGCCTTCCGGTTTATCAGGAGGGCTGATAGTTTTAGAGGCTTTGTTGGAACCTCGAATGACATGAATCCTGGGTCAATAATTCAGATAACCTGAGAAGGGAAGTGATAACCAACAAATGGTTATGTTGCCATGTTAAGAGGAACAAGAAAGGACTAAGTAGATGATATGGAATGAATAACAATCGAAGGAGCAGAACAGAAGAGAAATGAGCCATTAGAAGGTTATGTTGAGACCTTGGAAGGCCACGAGAGAATAAATCGAGGGCTGATTGAGAACTAAAGAGATAGAGTTAGCACAGAAAGACAATAGAAACCCCAGGATCACACCGCGTAAATACCTGGATAAGTATGTATTTACAGATTTACACAAAGTCTTTTTCTATGATTTTCTACATCTACTACAGGAGTGGATCTTAAGGTTAAAGGATAACCATGCAATGAACCAAATTCGACAGCTAGATTGGACTCCGATATAGATCCAGCAGCTGCAGCAGGTGAACAACAAATTCACCCACACAGTCAACTTTTGGCTTGAGAGTATTGTGGCAGGATTTATCACGGAATTTGCGGTAGACAAAGAAAATTCATACAACGTAGCCAAGCAAGAGTTCCTACGAGGACCCATAGGAAGGTACATTCAATCACTATATACTTCTATCAATATACTACTGTATAACCAAGGTGTAATGACAATGGAATCAAACATATAGACTTCCCTGCATGCATGGGGGGAAGGGGGGAAGCACTAACAGAGAAAGGATGAATGGTAGGAGGGTAGGATAAAGAGAAGAAAGAAGAGGAACCCTTGGACCTGATATTGATGGCTGATGACCAACTCAAGTGGATCTTGGCGTCATTAGGAACGATGCATAGAGGAGCACCCTACCAATATAAGGTGAATACCAAGAAGAGAGTCGTAGTCGAGAGGGATGGCTTGGCCAGCGATGAGGAAGAGGTAGAGGATCTTCGGTCTGTGGATCAGATTGAGGAAATAGTGCACGCCGCATATGAGAGGAAAAAAAGAGGCCCAAGAATAGGAGGAAAAGACAACCATCCCTTCAAGATTAATGTCAGTGTGGAACCCATAAACCCATGTGAAACCAATACACCAAAGAGAACACCACCATTTAGACAATCGAAGTTTAGAGGATGTCCAACAACAGGAACTACATCTACACAAGCAGCAACAACTAGAGGAGCCAGTTCAGGAAATCTCAGTCAAGTATCTACATCGAGTGGAGGAGGGAGTAGCTTAGTATTTGGAATGGCACGACATGATCCTACTATCATATTACCAGAGTTTTGAGGGGAAGCGACAAAAGACCCTGAGAAGCATCTGTTCATTTGCGCAAAGATATGGGAAGCAAAGTAGATCACTGATGAAGACACCAAACTCGCGCAGCTAGCGATTACGCTAAGAGACCGAGCAATATATAGGTAGATGAGTCTAGACATGAACATTGTTTCTGGAACGACAAGGACACTGGAAGACATTAAGAAACTATTTGTTATCACTGAAATTTTGTCCGCACATGGTTACAAGAACTCAGCATCGTCAAACAATGATGAAGTCATTCATGGACCTGAATTAATACCACAACATTCAAAAAGGTAAAAAAACTATACAAAGTAGTGAAAAATTGAAGAGCGCTTTGCAGACATTGGGCGTGTGTGCACATGCGCGGAACAGGAACATAGAAATCATGCATATGCACACGATGCACGACTGTTAGTGCAAAACTCCGTGCACCTACTAAACGACGCATTTATGAAAGTGGTCGGCCTCCCAACCACTTATGGTTCAGCTCCCAAGCCGATTTGAGCCTCAAATCTGGGCTGGATCCAACTGGTGGGCTGGTCAAAGACCTAATAATTCCCTAAATGGCCTCTTTTCACACTATAAAGCAGTTACACAATAACCCAATGCAATGCTATAAAAATACATGAATGCACCTCATTTTCTCAAGGAATTCAAAGTAATTTTATGCTGCCTATATTGTTTTAAGGACTCCATCCTTGACAAGAGCACATTGGCACCATTACATTAGGCAATCCATCTCACCACTGAGTGGATTTGTAAAGAGTTCTTTCATCACCATTTTCATTTTCTTTATTGTAAGAAGAGCTAGCTAGTGAGGGTCCAAGAGCCTTCCCTTGGAGGAAGAAGGGACTCATAGTCCCCTTTCTTCTTGGTGCTTTGTTTTCATCAATAGATCAGACTCAAACATTGGTGACATGGGTCTTTTTGTTCTTTTTATTTCTATGTCCCTATGCTCATGATTTCAATTTTTATTGCATCTATTAGTCTAATTCTTAGTTATAGTTTTTGTTTTTTTTTCGTAACTCTTTTCTCTACAGCTGTCCTGCTCAGCAGACCCAACTGAGCTTGCAAGCACCTCTTATTTTCTCACCAAGGTGACGAAAGAGGTGCAACAGATTGGCGACTCCGTTGGGGAAAGGTATCAATTTCCTACCTCATTTGGGTTTATTTTGCTCTTCTTTTAGTTTGTTTAACTTGCAGGTGCACTAACCGGCCTAAGCCGACCTGCGAACCAGCCATTTCCAAGTTGAATTGAGAGAAATCCATTCGGATTTTTTGTTCTCGACTGTGCCCCACATATGCGCGGGTTTTTCATCCCACAGACGCGCATCGTGCGCCCATGCACCTGACTCACGGTTCTTTTCTGCGCACGTGCACTTTTTAACTTGTCTCTGTTCGCACGCATGCGCTCTGTGCGCCTCTGTCTTCACTAGGACCCACGCATCTGTGCAAAATTTCAAATTGTAAATTTGTTGAGATGTGGGGAAGGCCATTTTCCTTCTTAAAAATGATGTCAAACATGTTTTAAAGCCACACCACACTTAGTCCCCTCATCATATAAAGGGGTTAGTCAAACACCCATAAGCACTTAGGAGGATAAAATCAATTTCCCTTCTTTTCTTTTGGCCACATGGATGGCTTGTTTTGACTTACAGTATAAGTTGTGTTAGCGACATTTCTTGTAAAGGGGGGTAAAATGTGAAGGAATGGGTAAAAAACCCACTTGTCCTAAGTTCGGGATGCAAATGCGTCTGTGTTTAAATGGAAATCAAATCTGGAAGGCAGGGATTAGAGCACCCGGATCAACGACGCACATTGGATTCTGGAGCCCCCTCACCTTTCTACCTTTAAGCGGAGGGGGGG
>ML790361.1:219019-230939 GCA_009831015.1 Picea engelmannii | reverse complement strand
GCACTCATGGACACCAAGTTGAAAAAGAGCACAACTTTTCATCCGCAGATAGATGGTCAGACAGAGGTGGTGAATCGTACAGTGGTACATCTTCTTCGTACATATTGCAGCAAGCATCCTAAGCTTTGGGATGAACATTTACATTATGTTCAGCATGCGTACAATCGAGCTAAGCACTCTTCAACGCAAACGTCGCCATTTGAGACATGTTTTGGCTATTTTCCCAAGTCGCCTTTAGATTTCATCTTTGGGAAAGATATTGTTGTTTATGGGCAATATGATATTGATCGGGCAGAGAAGTTCATCGAACAAATTCAGTCGATACATCAGGTGGTGCAAGAGCAGTCTGAGAAGAGTCAGGCCAAGTACAAAGTGAGACATGACAAGCATCGAGTTGATCACAGTTTCGAAGTTGGTGATGAAGTGTGGCTTTACATCAGCAAGGAGAGGCTTAAAGGAAAAGGTAAAAAGTTGAAACCAATTCGATATGGTCCCTTCAAAATTGTCGGCAAGATTGGTAACAATGCTTTTCGTTTAGATTTTCCTCCATATATGCAGATGTATGCAGTTGTTAATGTTGAGAATTTGAAGTTGTATGAGCCTCCGTTGATCGATGATCAAAGAGAGCATGTTCAGATTCCTTCCATAGATTATTTTTCTCCAGAGTATCTAACAAGACTACAGGAAGACACCATACTTGACAGGAGGATGCGAACTTCGAAGCGAGGAAATGTGGAGTATTTGCGAGTTGGTCTTAAAGGGACGAATCCAAGCAAGGCCAAGTGGATTGAGGTTGGAAGGGTGAGGGAACTATACCCTCATCTTCACATAGACTGAGATATTCTTTTGGAGGTCCAAAATCTTCCCAATGGGGAGGTGTGATCAGGGGATCAAATTTTGCTCAATTTTCAAAGTGCTCGGAATGCGATGAAAACAGTGCCATTGCGTCTGTCTTGTCTTCCTGATTCCGGTGGTATATTTACTTTTGCAAACGAAGTCCGTATGGAGGAGATATCGCGATCTGTCTGCCAAGCCAAACAGGCAAAAATTTGGGATGTTGACTGTACCTGTCTGTATAGTCCGTACGGCCACGTGGAGGGCCGTACCATCATGATGACGTGGTAGTTTGATGATGTGGCAATTGTTGGTTGGTTGTTCGTTGGCGAGTAGCATGATGACACGTGTCCGTTTGGGTGAATAATATGAGGACACATAGCCCAACCCGAGGGCGCCACGTGTCGCTCATTCATTGGTCATTAGTTTCATATATAAAATTTTATTGGGAGTCCATGGGGTTCGACCCCCGGACCTCCCCTCTTGTAAAGACTTTATATTACTCCGCTAGCCAACATACCGCCACTTGTCCCTTGTTAGAACGACGGGCCACATTACATTTATGTTTACATTATGTGTTATATGGAAAAGGGCGCGGGCCGGGGCTTAAGCCCCGACCCATGGTTTCGTTACAATACACATGACCGTATATATATATTGGCCGGGATTGTTGGCGCACGCGCACGTTTATTGTTTTGGATTGCAATGTAATACATTGCATATATATGTATTCCATATTATATTTAAAAGTGCACGCGGGGTATGAAATTTAACCTTTGGTTAATGCGTGGATATAATCCGTGGTTTGGTCGATGTAATAACCGCGCGGGAGTTTTAAAATGGATTAACCACTTTTACGCCCAGCCATTGGTCCTATGGCCATATGCCCGAGAGCCGAGGCGGTTAGGGGCTGGAGGTGCCTTAACCATCCTACGGTTTGCACCGTTGGCACGGTTGCGCCTGGTGCCAAGTTTTTACGCTTAAATGAGCGTGTGAGCCAGGTTTGAAGCACAAGGGTGCGATTTGTAGAACCAGAGATAACAAAGTTGAAGAGGGAGACTTCAAGGAGGCTATCTTCTTCATTTTTCGACCGTTTCAGGTGCCAAAAGAGCCCAGACAGGGGTTTTGAGACGCTGCGGAGCCATTGAAGCAGTCAGTTTGTCATTTTGAGCATTGTAAGGCATGGTTTTGAGCAATTTAATAATAATGATCCATTGGAAGCTGGACCAGGAGATGTAGCCCGGAGTGGGGTGAACTCCTTTATCAAGTTGTTGTGTTTATGTCTGATGTGCAATGTTTTATGCTGCTATCTATGTGTATTTCTACATAAGTAATCCTTAATTATGTGTTGCAAATTGATCCTGTTGCTTTAAACACATAACATTTCACTTGCAATATTTATTCAAGTTTTTCAAGTCTTCTTCATTTTTAGATCAACTGTCTAACTTCAAACAAACCTCAGCCACACACATCGCTGACCACATTCACGAGTGGCGTAGGCGAAATAGTTTGTTTAAAGAAGAAACCACCAAACAACAGTGTCTCGACTTGTTTCTTAGATCACTTGTCTCTCTCCTCGGTAAGGATGTAGCTTCCACCTTCCTTCAATCTGAAGAGGAATCCATCAGTAAGGCCCAACAGTATGACCTCATCTATGCACAGTCAGGGTACTTATACATGGCACTTCCTGATCTTCCAAAACCTGTGCCATTTGGCCAAGACAAACTTGGGATGTCTCACTCAGCAGAAGGACTAATAGGTGCCACCACACACCATGGTCCACAAACCCAACCACCACCGATGTATGGAACACCTCAATACTCGCCGGCATACGGGGTCACTCCTTATTACCCCCCACCCCCTTATCAACAGTCATACCCTGTTGCTATACCTCCACCCATCAGTGGACCACCATCGACACCTCCCATACATCCACCTCTTCCCACAAACAGTGGTACTCCCTCAACATCAGCTTATAGTACTAGTGAAATCACTACACCTTCCTATGTACCTTATGGATCGGTACCACCACAAAATCCATACTTCCCATTTCCTGTTCCTCCACAACTCATGGCTCCCCCACATCCTCACGTGGGGGTAAATTTTGTTCAACTCTCTACTGCTCAACAATACCAAAGTTTTGAACAGTTGAATACAGCCAACCCAACTCATCCATCAAACAATGCCAAGAAGAAAGGACAGAACAACAACCTAGGTCATGGCAGGAATCAACCCCCACAGCACCAACCAACTGGGGGAAACCAGAACCAAGGGAACCAAAACCCCCAAGGGGGCAATAATAACAAATGCCAAGGGCGAAATAATGTTAAAACTATCTTCCCTTGTGCCCTTTGTGGTGAATTCGACCATTACACTCATCATTGCCTCGAGATCACTGATTTCAAACGGTTGAAAGACTCTAGTAGTCTTCCCCATTCTCTTGCACAACCTGTCCCTTAGCAGGCACCACAACAATACGTGCAACAAACCCCTCCCGCCATGTTGCAAAATCCTATTCCACATCAAGGTGTGATAAACACCCAACAGGACACACAACACCCCAACAACCCAGCAGAGCGTACAGATCTCCTCACCAGTGAGGAAGAAATCCTTCTGCAAATGTGTAGTCGTCAGTATCATACACCCACTGAGTCTCCTTCCATCCCTCTAGAAACAAAGCCTCCACCATCGAGACCCCCATTGGTGATCCCTCACCCTTCCGCCGAAACACCACTTCACATCCCTCGCATCCCATTGTGCAGGAATGTCCACAACCCATAGGCTAGGGCAGCTCATAACTATAGTTTGGTAGACGACTTAGCACAATCCCCGGATGCCATGTCAGTCTTGGAAGTCCACCAAACTTGTCCTACTCAGCGGAAATCACTACTTTCCACCTTGGGGGTAGTCGAACCTGCAGATACCCGACTCATCACCTTTGATCTTGATAGCGGAGAATTTCATCTTCCCACCTTGATCGCTTTTCAAATACCAGTGAAAATACGTAACATCACAGTTCATCTGTGTATCATTGATGAAGGTGCATCTATGTGCATCATGTCCAAGATAGTATGGCAGAAAATTGGTTCCCTGGAACTCATACCCTCTGCCATCACCTTACGAGCTTATGACAGACAACCATCCTCTTCTGAAGGACTCTTCCAAAATGTCCCCATTGAACTCGGGGGAAAGACTATTCTCATCGATATCAAAGTTATCGACACCCCGCTCGATTATAATATCATGTTCGGTCGTAGATACATGTATGCTATGAAGGCAGTGGCATCTTCCGTCTTTCGGACAATGATATTCCCCCACAATGGGAAGATCGTGACCATCGATCAAGTCTCACATTATGAGCCTAACCCATCTGCCAACCTCAATAACATACTTCCTCTCATCCACACAAACCAAGATGCATATCCACTCATCGAGATGGGTCCTGGGATTTTTAAAGATCCATCCTTGTTAGGGACATACCGTGGAGCACCACCACTACTTCATCCTACTAATTAAGTATGTGTCATATCATCTAACGAAACTCACACAGAGGATACCCTTTCCTCCTACAGAGGATTCTATCATATCTGACGTCCCAATCATCACAGAAACCCCTCCTCAAAACTCCCATGGACACTCGTCGACCCCATCAGTACACGATTCCACCTCTCCCCAAGGACATAGTCCAGTTTGGGAGACAGTTCCCCAAACCCTCACTAAAATTCCCTTATTTTACCCTCCACCCGGTATAGAAGATTTTCAGGTAGCCGCAACGCTCACACTACCTAATATGGTATTAGCAATCCCATTTTGGTATTTACACCCACCATAGATGGTCCATCGACCATCCCTTCCCCCTCAGGAAGGAATCCCCATGACGATTCCCATCCTTACCCCCACCACCCCCCCACTCACTAACCCCCCTGCTACAGCTGGGGGCAGGAGAAAGAAGAAGGAGCCCACCGCTCCACTTCCTCCACGTATCCCACCACCTTGCACACTATGTGAGAAAGAGGGCCACCAAACCAACAATTTTCCATCACTACCGAAATTACAAAATTTGATCCCCCTCAATCAAACTCCCACAACACCCGCCACTACTACTAATCCTACCACTACCACCCACCCTTCCAGTAGTAAAGGGTTGAGGACCAAATACGCATGTGCTATATGTTCAGAGTATGGCCATTATACCCATCATTGTCCAGCACTGCCATGCTTTCGACAGACATTAGCCACTGTACGCCAGAACTTCCAGAACAACCCCAACCCTGCTACGTCCTCCTCAACAAATATCACTGACATTCATTATGTCACTACTTCAGTCAATGAACGTATGAGATGCCCTTTCTCTCTCTGTGATTCATTAGCTCATTTTACATACCAGTGTCCTCTGATCCTCGAATACAGGCAACGTCAATTAGCCCTTCTTCACCAAACCGCAGAGGTGATAATTGACATTACCTCATCACTAGAGGATCTTCATGTCATTTCTCCTGAACCTGAGGCACTCCCAACGCCTCCATGGTTCTTCAATGACGTCTCTAAGGATTTACCCGGCAACCCCCCCAACTCTCCTACTCATCCCCCCCTGGACACTCTCCACCCAACCACCATGGGTACCCCTCAGTACTTCAATATATGGTTTATATCGAGTGAACCCTCCCTGTCTCCTACCATTGTTTCCCCTACTTCTTCATCAGGGGGCAACCACACTGTCACCGAGATCACTCCTCACAACCCCTTGTATTCCTAGCATTTCCAATGTGACGAGGAAATACTGGAAGAGCTAAACCACCCAGACTCTCCCTAGGATGCGCTACATCACCGCGCACTCTTCTCTCCATAGGAAGCCCCCATGCCTCCTAACCAAAACCCCATTTATGCGATTGAAACCAAAGATTTTATCCCATCAGGGCCTATCGATTGCTTCAACAATCCCATTCTGGCCCCTGATGCTTTTGAAGAAGGTAACATGGCCAACATTTCCCCCACCATCAAAATCGACATTTCCATTAAACATGGCATCGTCAAAGAAATCATCATTGGAGTTGCTTGCACTCCTCAGGAAATCGACGCATATAAAGCCCTCTTCCAGGAATGTAGGGATATTTTTGCCTGGTCATACATGGAAATTCCTTGACTTGATCCCTCTATTGTCGAACATCGCATCAACACCTGGCCCGACATCACACTAGTTCACCAAAAACAGCGACCGGTACACCCATCCAAATCCGCGGCTATCAAAGCTGAAATTGACAAATTACGCACTGTCGGGTTTATTTACCCCATTGCTTATACCTCATGGGTTTCCAACCCTATACCCGTCGAAAAAAAATAGGGCACTATCCGCGTTTGCACAGAATTTCATGATCTCAATAACGCATGTCCCAAAGACAACTTTCCAATTCCTTTCATCGATCAAATTATCGACGACTGCGCCGGCCACGAGGCTCTCTCCTTTATGGATGGATTCTCTGGCTATAACCAAATTCAAATCCACCCAACCGATCAGTATAAAACTACATTCACTACCCCGTGGGGTACTTTTGCATATCGGGTCATGCCTTTCAGCTTAAAAAATGCCGGCGCAACCTTCCAGTGGGCGATGACATACATATTTCATGATCTGGCTAATATCATCCTCGCCTACTTGGACGACCTCACAGCTCGATCCAAGAAACGCACCCAGCATCTCGATGATTTACGAATAATCTTTCAACGGTGTCGTCAGTATAACATCTGCTTGAATCCTCTCAAGTGTGTGTTATGTGTCACCGCAGGGCGCCTCCTCAGTTTTATTGTTTCCCAAAGCGGTATTACCGTGGACCCCCTCAAAGTCCAAGCTATCACCAAAATTCCACCTCCCCGGAATTTACGGCAACTTCAGAGTCTTCAGGGCAAAGCTAACTTTCTTAGACGCTTTGTTCCAGATTAGGCCATACACGCACATGGTTTCCTTCGCTTACTACGTCACAACATCCCATTTCACTGGGACGACCATGCCCAACAGTCATTTGATGATCTTAAAGCAGTGCTTTCAAATGCACCTCTAATTAGTGCACCTGACTATAATCGTGACTATATCCTCTATGTATCAGCATCATCTGTATCAGTAGCCAGTGTCCTCGTCCATCTCGGAGATGACAATCGTGAAAACGTCATTTATTACGTTAGTAAAAACCTCTCCATGCCACCCTTGAAGTATAAACACGAAGATAAACTTTATCTTGTAGTTGTCCTCACAGTCCAGAAACTGCGCCATTACATTCTGCTTCGCACTACAAAGGTCGTCGCAGATTCCAAACCTATGCAGTACTTGCTCAGCCGTTGGTAAGTTAACGGAAAATTTGCTCGATGGATCGTTATCCTTCAGGAATACGACCTCGAGTTCTCCACACCTAAGAGTAAGAAGGCCCTCGTTCTTGTCGAACTTGTCACGACCCTCCCCTCTGACACCACCAGTGCCCCCGTCAACACCGACTTTCCCGACGAACATCTCTTTTACATCACTTCAGATGATCCTTGGTACGGTGACCTTCTCATCTACCTCCAAACTCAAAATTTCGGTAACCACCTTTCACGAGATGATCGTCGACGTATTCGCCATCAGGCCCGCCGCTACCTTCTCATCGAAGAAATCCTATACCGGCGGGGCGTCGACACCATTCTTCGTCGATGCCTGACTATCGATGAGGCCGACAGAGTCTTAAACGACTGCCACAACGATGCATGTGGGGGCCATCTTTCGAGTATATCCACTGCTCAAAAGATTATCCGCGTTGGTTACTTTTGGCCTACCTTGTTTCATGATTGCATTCATGTCGTGAAACGATGTGAGCAATGTTAGCTCTACGCCAACAAAGCCCGAGCTGCCCCCGCTCTTCTTCACCTTGTCATTACTGTCAACCCTTTTTGTAAATGGGGCATCGACTTCATGACTTGTAATCCCCCCTCCAGCAATGTCCACAAATACATCGTTGTCGCCGTTGATTACTTCACCAAATGGGCCGAAGCTATGCCCACTTTCAACAACACCGCTGACACTACAGCGCATTTTTTCTTTAACCACGTCATATCCCGCTTTGGAGTACCCCTCCATCTCATTTTCGACCATGGGAAACACTTTGAGAATGAGATTTTTGTCGAACTCTCATCTCGGTTAGGATTCTCTCACGAGTTTGCCTCACCATATTACCCTCAGTCAAATGGACAGGTCGAGGCAGTTAACAAAGTCCTCAAGACCATGCTACAACGCATGGTTAATAAACATAAAATGAATTGGCATCATACATCATTTTCTACGCTATGGGCTTATCGAATGGCAGTGAAGACTGCTACTGGTTTCACACCATTCCATTTAGTCCATGGGGTCGAGGCAACTCTTCCCATCGAGTGCAAAATTCCCACCTTACGCACCGCAATTGAGCTATTACCTGACACTGCTCCAATGGAGCAGCGCTTGCTGAACTTGGAGTCTCTGGATGACGATCGTCGATCTTCCTTACAGAACAACGAGGCAGCTAAAAAATGATCCAAGGCTACCTTTGATCGCCATGTCAATCTTCGATCATTCCACGAAGGTGACCTCATCCTGGCTTATGATATCGCTCATGATACCTTTGTCCATGGCAAATTCGAATCACTTTGGCATGGCCCATACATTATCCAACATTGCCTCACCAAAGGTGCATACATCCTGACCTCCCCCGAAGGCCTCTCTCTCAAAGAACCCGTCAACGAGTTATACTTAAAGAAATTTTACGCTTAAACGTAGTCCTCCTACTTTAGGTCATTTATTTTCTAGAGTTTTTAATCTTTTTTCTCCTCCCCTCATGTCTAAACTATCCTTTGTGCTATTGACAGATGCTTCCTCCACCAGCCTACCACATCGGTTACGCTGACGACGCCAGCTGTTGGACACAAAATCTCGCTTCGGCTGCTTGGGCTCTCTACACCCCCTCACATGAAATGCTCCATTCAAGCGGCATATGATTGGGGTCAACAACCAAAAACCAAGCCAAATACACTGTTGTCATTGGCCTCCTAGCCGATGCACAACATCATCATATTCGTCACCTTAGTGTCTTCCTCGACTCTCAACTAGTCGTTCTCCATCTCAACAATGTGTACCGCTTCCGTGATCCTTTCCTCTTTCGCAAATACCTGCAGGTTAGGATTTTATCTCGACATTTTGATTCCATTACATTTACACATATTCCAAGACAATTGAATCAAATCACAGGTAACCTAGCTAATATTGTGTTAGACTGGTATATATCACATCAAGCTACCTCTACACATACATAAACATGTCACAAATCCTGTCACAGCATATATATAGAATTGACATCATAAAACCATTAACCAAAATCATGTAAACACCACATAGAGCTCCAAAAGTATACTCATGTATATATATATATATAGGTCTATAGTGTCATCTAAATGTTTACATACAAAAAATACATGTATCTGCATGCCAATACAGCACCTCGGTACAAAATGGTCTCACCAGCCTATATACACAAAAATACATATGTACATCAAAGCACCACTCACGGTGCCTCTAAAGCACCACCACCACCTGCCTCACTCACGATGCCTCTAAAGCACCACCACCAACACCTTCCCCAGGAGGTGGTGGCCCACCCCCTACAGGCCCCTCCTTCCCTAGTGGTAGTCGTTCACTCGTCATCTCCGCAACCACTGCTGCTCGTCACACGATGGCCCGCCATGGTGGCGGAACCCCCACTCACTACTCCAGGAACGTCTCATCCTAGATACGAGACCATAGGACCTCAAGCACGTCCTGTAATACTGTCTCCAGCCGACGGCGTATATCCTCAAAGTCCACTCCAGCAGCCGCTGAAGGAGCGTGTGATGGTCCAGCACCAGGGTCATCAAATCGGTGCCTCCTCGCTGCCCTCTCCACATCAGCTGGGCCTCACGGCGTCCTCATGCTGAAGTCTCTCCCCCCGCGGCAGTCTCTCCGACTCTCAACGAGCCGACGCTCTCTGCATCTCCAGGTCGCGCCCGCGAGGTGCCACATCTGCACATGCAAACAAGCAACATATAGTATCAACATCTATATCATATACATATGGACTGCTATCTCAAACAACCAAATAAACCAAAACATACACACCAACACTGAACATACCTCGATGGTCAAAAACCTCCCCTGGAGGTAGCACCATGTCCGGGTCATCCTGGAAGTCCACCCCGGCATAGGGGTACCGAAGTATCACCTGCGGCATCTGCCACCATACCTGCACCGCCTCTGCAGAAAAGAAGTGGCCACCTTCGCCACCACCATGATGAAGCAAAACAGTTGACCACCACCTCAACCATGGCTCACGCGCCACCGACATCCCCAGTAGAATCCTCGGGCGCAACATCGACACCCTCTCTAGAAACCATGCCACTAGGATGGACCCAAAAGAAAACTCCCCTGCATCAGTAGACTGACAGTGGTCCAACTGCGCCACCATCCTCGCATGCAGCGTCAGCCCCCAAGCGAAACACTCGCCGGCCAACACGCTCTCCAGCACCAGAAGTTGTCCACCACTGATCCGCTGGGTCGCCAGTGACCCATATACTCGCCAAATCATCGCTGCTATATAGTGATGCACCAGGGAATCTATCGTCGATATACTCACCACCGTCCCGGACATAAAGTTCTGACCTGAACAATATCTCCGACCAATAGTGGCGAGCAAAGTACCCCTAGGCATCACCAGCTCCACCGGTAGGGGCGTTCCCCAAAAGGGGAGCCCAGTCAAGAAATATACATCCTCCACCGTAGTGAAGGGGATCTGCTCTCCTCGCACGAGGAAGAAGTGCAGCTCCGGACTCCACATTTGGATCGGGAACTGTAGCAGATACTCCTGTGCCCGTATCAACGGGCACTCAAAGAACTTTAGCAACCCACAGGTTGCCAAAGTCGCACACACACCAAGCTCCTTAATGGCCATGGCGTCTCGCAAATGAGCCCAGTCTCGCTCTCGCCACCCCACTAGCATCGTCACCACCGTCCACCTGCAGACAACACAGAGCCCTATATCATCTCAAGCAACCATCCACAGCATCAAAAAGGCTCGTTTTTATACACCTCAACCTTGCCTCCTAGGCATGGTTTTATTACCCATAGGCACGCACACATGCATGCATGTTCACTACACAGGTGCACACGCATGCGCGCCTTTTCACTACACAAGTGTGCATCAGTGCATACCTGTTTGTTTCATAGGTGTTCCCCTACGCACGCCTGTTCACCATATAGGTGTACAGAGGTGCGCACCTATTCAACCCACAGATGCACACTGGTGCGCTCCTGTTCACCTCACAGGCGCGCCCTTCGAGCACACCTTAAATTCTCTCTACCGCACCCCCATGCACATATATCTGGTGTACAGGCACGCACGTATGCGCGCCTATCACTGGTTCACCTGCACATGTGGGGCCCATATCCCCTAAATGTCTTTGTACGGCCCCTTGTACAGCCCCTGCCCAAAAAATGAAATCCTATTTCTATGCAGGATGATCAGACTACTAACCTGACACTTGCTAATAACCACTCGGATGCCTCGTCCTCCCCGAATCTCCAAATCTCCTCTGAAAAGCGCTCGTCCAGTCACTATTGCAGCATGTACAAATGAGGTGGCAATGTGGGCCCTACAGCTATATATAGGCCTTTTGCCAAACTTCCACTCACCATTCCGGGAGCCCACGGTATCCATTTTTCAATCCGTCTTCAGCCACGGGATCAGCATCCCGTCACCTACATCACAGCAGTCCCTGGGTTTCTTTTCATCCTACACCCCCGGGGCGCCTTTTTTTTTTTCATACCATGGTCAGTTACGCATGCGCATAGTCACACTTATCAAATACATGCTCATATCTTTGATTCTCTTCAGATATTGTTCACTTTGGGTATTTGATTTTCATGTGTGCAGGTACTTGATCATCATCCATCGACACAACCCCTTCAGGTATATACTCAGCACTGGCATGTAGTCTTTCCCACTGTATCGCATTTACATTTCCAGTCACACCCTCTGATATTGGCCTCTAGGATCCCCAT
>ML790361.1:164636-213310 GCA_009831015.1 Picea engelmannii | reverse complement strand
TTATATAGCTCTCCCTATCTCCTAGAAACCTTCTAGAGAGCCTTCTCACATTTATTACATCCAACTACCATAGTGGGCCTTTATTAATATAGTGGACCTAGTCCACCTTACATTGAATGACCACATTCCCATATATTAAATGAGTTCCACTAACACATAACTACATTCCCATTGGGTACCTCCCTAGGTACCCCATATTACCTCCCTAGGTATACCACACACTGCCACCAATGACTTGTATGTATTGTTGCGCATCGGACCACGATACAGAGGAATGTCTGACATTACCTATAAATATCCAGGAAAAAAGGAATCAAAATAACTAGAATGTTCAGTGGATTTTAGTTGAAGCAAGGGATGATGGACATAACATCAACATAGTCACTCGAGGAGAAATGAAAATAGGAAATGACACAGTTCGACAGGAACCAACGTAGAACCATGGGGTAAAGAAGAACATTGACCCGAAGAAGAAGTTCGACGTGCATAAGGAGAAGGAGATTTTTACAGAAGCCCGACAAGAATTCCAGAAGGAGAACGTTGTGCCGACTACAAAATAGAGCAACGAAGCTCTCAAATATGAAATGTCGCCATCACTAGACCATACCAACATAATACAACCCAAGGAAAAAGTAAGTACTATCAAAGACTTTTTTCAATCATGCATCAAAATGTTAAGTAATCCTTCATCTATCAAAATATTGCAAAACATCCTAGAAAATGTAGTAGCAAGACGGAACAGAAGCCAGAATTGAAAACTGTCAACCACCTACACACAAGAAGAAGAAAAAGTATGGAATTTAGACTAAATGCTAACATTGGGGATTTCAATATGGGAGATATTATACTAGATTTAGGATCTGAAGTGAATGTACTACCAAAAGATACATGGAAATGCATGGGAGAACCTACACTGGGATACTCAACTGTTCAATTAAAGCTAGCAAAACAGCATAGATTCCTACCAATAGGTAGACTAAAAGGATTAACGATAGATCTGGATAGTGTGTGAACTAAGGTAGACATTGAAGTCATCGAAATAGTAGACGACACCACACCTTACCTGGTGCTACTTGGTCTGGATTGGGAATTCGATAACCAGGCCATAATCAACTTAAAAACAAGAAAAATGACATTTGAGTGGGGGGACTACAAGGTCATAGCCCCGCTTGACCCATCAGAAGGCGAGAGGTTCATAGAACCCACTTGTCTAGATTTAGAAGAGATCGACTAGTTGTATAGAACAACTATGTGCGATGCGGACTACATAAAACCAACTGTAGACGGGGTACTCAGTTGGTGGAGCGTTACTTCATGTACAACAGACTCAAACACCGGGTTAGAAAATTGGCAGCAAAGACTACACAAAGTATCCATGAGAAGGTGTGCCAGAATAGACCACACAGTACGGTAGATTGGCACAGAAATCAAAGAACCACCCAGTTTTCACGGGCTAAATGATTTGGAAACTTTCTTGACACAATATGAAAACGAAGTATTAGAAAAATAGAGATTGCTAGAAATGGATTTATCATTAAAGGATACACCCACAAGATGGTGGGGTGCACACAAAGAGACTATCATATATTGGTACCAATGTAAGCGATTACTGCGCATAAGGTTCGGCGCAGAACAAACAGATAACAAACAACAGAAATATGACGGACTAGGCACACCAGAAAAACACTTGGAGGAGTGTAAAACATTGTGGAAAATGATGCCACCGGAGGAATGGTCTCACCACTTCATTCATACTTTGGAGGGCATACCATCGAATTGGTATATGGACCAGGAAATGCATAAAGAAACCAAGACATGGCGAAACTCCAACACAACTTTACAATCACTTTTTCATTCGAGAATGAGAACCCCAACATGGACGTGGCCCTGAAATGGATCAGAAACATCATATTCATTGAAGAACCAGAAGTAGAAGCTATCACAAAGGTAAAGCAACGAAATAAGCAGACATTCAAGGATCTACTATCATGCTACCATGTACAGGAGGAAGCAACGGAGGAAGATGATTCACACAATATTCAGATTGAAGAAGTTGAAGGCAAGAGAGATGTGGAAGGACCACCGTTAGAGTCATAGGTCATCTCTGCACCAATCAATATACAGAAGGTTAACATAGGGATCGTCGAGCAGCATAAAATGGTCAGCATTGTAGATTACTGGGATGAACAAACACTAGAAAGTATCACAGAATTGTTGCGCGAATACAACGACCTTTTTCCCACAACCTTTATAGAGATGAAAGGCATAGCCAGAGAATTAGGAGAAATGAAGATACGACTCAGACATAATGCACGACCTATTAAACAATGACCATATATATTGAATCCCATATATAAACATAAAATTAAAGATGAGATCGATAGGATGCTCGAGGCCAGCATCATCGAACTAGTCGAAGAATCAAAATGGATAAGCCCGATGGTAGTACAAGACAAGAAACAGGGAAGATGGATCAGGATATGCGTCAACTTGAGTAATTTGAACGATGCATGCCTCCATGACCCATTCCCCACACCATTCACGAATGAAGTACTCGAGAACGTAGGAGGCCACGAATCCTACTCATTCACCAATGGATTCTCAAGATATCATCAGATTAAGATAACATAGGAGGATAGACACAAGACCACATTCATGATAGAATGGGGATCTTATCGGTATACAGTCATGTCGTTCGGATTGAAGAATGCACCTACGATATTTTCTAGAGTGGTCATCGTAGCATTTAAGGAATTCATCCACCAATTTCTCAAAGTATACTTGGATGATTGGACAGTCTATAGCCTATTGAAAAACCATGTGGAAGTTTTATGACTAATGTTAGAACAATGCAGACAGTGTTAGATATCACTGAATATCAAGAAATGTATATTTGGAACACCATTTGGGATACTATTGGGACACATAGTATGCAAACAGGGCTTGCTAGTGGATTCAGCCAAAATCACAGTCATTGTTAATCTATCAGCACCCAAAAAAGTCTGCCAACTAAGAGTAACGCTAGGACATACGAGATATTACAGGAAATTCATCAAAGGCTATGCACATATTACAACACCAATGGAAAAACTGTTAAGGAAGGATACAAAGTACCAATGGAACGATGAGTGTCAACACGGTCTGGATAACCTGAAGAAAAAGATGGTCACCACACCAATATTGGTATTTCCAGTTTGGGATAAGACATTCCATGTACATGTAGATGCATCAGTGATAGCACTTGGAGATCTCTTGGTGCAACTAGGAGAAGGAAACTTGGATCACCCAATAGCATTCATAAACATAAAATTATCATATTCGGAACATAATTATAACATGAAAGAAAGAGAAGGCCTAGCTATGGTTTATGCACTATATAAATACAAACATTACCTATTAGGAAACACTTTAATATGTTTACAGATCACTCAACCCTGAAATACCTAGTCAACAAGCTAGTGTTGGGGGGGAGAATCTGTCGATGGTTATTTATATTCCAAGAATTTGATTTTGAGGTAATAGTTAAACCAGGAAAACTGATTGCAGGACTAGACCACCTATTGAGGGTCACAAATGGAGAGGAACCAATGAATTTAGAAGACAACTTTCCAGATGCAAATCTATTCTCATTACAGATTGTTGATGATTACTTCGTAGAGATCATCTAGTAATTGAGCACAGGTACTATGCCGCAAGAATATACCACCGCGCAGAAGAAGAACCTGGTATTCCATGCAACTGACTATCAATTGATCATAGGACATCTATACAAGATGGGTGCAGATAGAATCTTACGAAGATACGTACTAGACCACGAATGACCAAGAATTTTAGCCGAAGCCCATGAGGGAATAGCAGGAGGGCATTATGCAGGAAAAGCTATCGCACAGAAAGTACTATGCACAGGATTATGGTGGCGAACGATACACAAAGACTCGAAAGAATATTGTCAACAATGTGATGTCTGTCAAAGGGTAGGGAAACCCAACCGAAGGGACAAGATGCCACTACGACCACAAGTGACACTTCAGGCACTCAAAAAATTGGCAATTGACTTCATGGGACCCATTAACCCACCAACCAAAAGAATGGGGCGAGATATATTATCACTGCGATGGAATGCCTAACAAGATGGGTGAAAGCCACACCAGTAAAATATTGTAGCACAAAGACAGTTGCACACTTTTTGTTTGAACAGGTAATTACTATATTTGGGTGCCCAAGAATTTGGATGAGTGACCAAGGAATGCACTTCATAAATAGCACCATCCGAGCGATGCTTGAAGAGTTTAAAGTTCATCACCAAAAAATCACATCGTATCATCCACAGGCAAATGGCATGGTAGAATCCTTGAACAAAATTCTAGAGAACGCCTTGACAAAGATATGTAACGTCAACAGGGACGATTGGGATCTCAAGGTACCAAAAATACTATGGGCGTATAGAACCACATGCAAAAAGATGACTGGCCAGACACCATTTAAACTAGTCTATGGTCAAGAAGTAGTAGTGCCCTTACAATTCTTAATACCCAGCCTACGTGTAGCATCTATTAAACAAATGACAGAACAAGGCGTAGTACAAGAAAGACTGAATCAATTATTGTCGATGGAGGAAGACTGAATCTTGGCAGGATTCCACCAACAAGTACAGAAAGCCAGAGACAAATCTTGGCATGACCGCCACATCAAGAGGAAGAGGTTCAAGGAAGGACATCTAGTATTAGTCTACGACAGTAAATCATTGCAACATCCAAGAAAGCTCAGAATGCATTGGCTAGGACCATACGAGGTAAAATTTATCATGGACGGAGGCGCTGCACAGTTACAAGATCTAACAGGCACAGAACTCAGAGGAATGATCAATGGGAGTCAGTTGAAGCTATACAAGGACAGTCGACCACCCATTGTGCGATAAAAAAAAAAAAATGAGGAAAATGGTAACAACCATATCGAAAAAGGAAACAAGCGGAAAAGGAAAGATGGAAAAAGAAGGTTGACAGGATACCATGAGGCAGACTTAAAGCAAGGCAAGGATGGATGAGATGTCACATTAAGCATTCCAACTGGAGATAGCAGAGGAGGCGTAATGGCAAGTAAGAAACCATGAAGGATGTATTGAACCCACAGTTATGGTGCATTAATCGCATGATGGAGGAAGCATCCTTGACAAGCTTCATGACAAGACCATACAACACACGAGCATAGAAGCAGTTAGTCTATTCGTGGAAGGAGAACAGAAAAAGAGAAACAACAACAAGAATGAATAGAGTGAAACCACAGAGCTCAGTGAAGCCATTTGAACTCAGCAAACATTCGACAGACACCATTATGGCACCACAGAAGCTTGCAGAACCAGGCCAGTCAGCCAGATCAACCAAGGTTAATACGAGGTCGCGAGGACCACTGGAAGAAAATGAATAGTAGTCACCAAAGATCGTTGATATTGATGAAATCCCATCACTAGAGGAAATTCTAGTAGAGCCCACACCAATACTAGAGGAGATTATGCAACCACAAACAGAGGCCATGGAATAGGATACACCAATAGTGGTGCATGAGCCTCAAAATAAAGAAGAATAAAACCACCAGGAAATACCACCAGAAAACACCAAAGCAACCATAGGAGCTAATGGAAGCATACAAAACCCGGAAGCAGAAGTGCAACCAGAAATTTCACAAATACCCATCCCAGATTTTTTTTTTGTCGAGCCGATTGGTGAAATGGCCACAAATTGGGCAGAATGGATGGCGAAGGAGCAAACGGAAGCTGTTGGAACCTTGAGCCAACCATTGCAGCAGGAGGACCAAATTCAGATACCGAGCTCACCTCGAAAGAAACCAACTGCAGAGATTGTGCTACTGTTGCACATTATTTTCGTCATCCATATGACCGTTAATGATGTAAACCTATCTGTTGCCTTCAGAGTGGTCAGTGGCCTGAGTTCTTGAAGAGAGAAGGGAGAAGAACTTTCCATGAGAAAAGAAGTTGCATTTTCCTATGTAAAAACCTTATAAAAAAGGAAGTTCGTAGGCTGCCTATGTATTAGGGTGTGAGAATGCCTGATTCTCGCAGGCTACATAATAGCTAGGGTGCGAACAGTTCACAGGTTTCACTATAGGCAGGGTGCAAGAATGCTTACACGTGGGAAAAACGAGCGTTTTCTCGAATCTTCTAGAAGGCGAAACTTCCATGGTGAGGTGGCATCCGAATGGTTTGGATCTTACTCGCTTTCATGATTTAGTGGGATCATCCTAACCTCCTCACCTTATCCTCTTCAACTTATAAAAGGAGAGGAGCTCTCATGGAGAAGGGATTCTTAATCTTATCTTTGGTTGGCTTGGAATTATTAGCTTGGTTGGAGTGGTTTTGAGATTTGCCTTTGTCAAGATAGATTGTGAATATTATCAGATCTATGCTCTCAGAATTCTTGGAGTGAAAGTGTGTGGGGAACGAAAGACAGTTGGAAGGGACCTTACGACATCAAGGCCATGGTTGTAATCTCTCTTTCACATTCAATATGATACAGTATTATGATTCTTTCCTATAAAGATTGTTGTGTTTTATTATATGATTCCTTGATCACATACATAGGTTTATATTGAGTTTATGTTATTGCTATCACTTTTGTTGGTTGTGTTATTTTGCAGGATCATCATTGTATGAGCATTGGAATGAATCTAGGATGGCGATGGCGAGAGGAAGAGACATTTAAATGGTATGTCACTCATCCCTTTTTGGTTAGTAAATTCAATATTTAAAACTTAAGGAAAGCGTCATGTTCTGTCTTGTTTTGTTCTAGATCCAGGTGGATCTAGGGAGATCTGTTAGTGTCCGCACCTACCGATTAGTCCGATAACAAAATTGGCGACTCCGTTGGGGAACGTATTGTTTCCTAGTTAGTCTAGTTTCCCTTGCTTTGATTGCTTGTTTTATTGTCTCTGATTCTGTGGGAGATCCATCCAGACTCTCTGGATCTGAAAGTTCACTCAAATTTAGCCCTTTTTCAATTTTTTTCGTGTTTACAGGCATTCTTGCATTGTACCCTTTAGTGGCCTGCGAGAATCATTGATGTTCAAACCCTACTGTTCAGTTAGGTGCGAACTTCTCGCACCCTACCAATGTCTAGCCTGCGAGAATACCTAATTCTCACACTGTAATATACTGCTAGGCTGTGAACTTGTTTGTAAATTTTTTGGATTGGGTCTTGTCATTTTTTTATGCCCAGTTTTGCTTTGAACAGATGGATTGAACTTTTGGAGCCTATATTGATCTGTTTACAGTCTTCTTGACATTCTTTGCGTTGCTTTTATCCATATTTGCTTTGTTTGGTTTTGAAGGATTAGTCTCTTGCTTTGAGTGTCTTTCAATTACAAAGCATGTGTTTTCTTTAGAATTGTTTAGGAAAAGAGCATATCTCTTATGAATAGTTCGCTTTAAAAGAGAACTTTTAGTTTGGGTTTCTTTGTTTTAAGAAAGTTCATTATTGCTTTTAGTGAAATTTTTGAAACAAAAAGATTTAATTTCTTKCTTTATATTAGATTGGGGGCATCCTTGCATTTGAAGTAGCGAAATTGCATGATTCTAGGCATTTTTTGATCTTAAATTATGAAAAAAATTCTCCCTCATGGCTGGGGGGGGCCATGAATCGTGCATTGGTGTTCAGTACCTTTTTCTCATTCCTTGAGAATCTTGATATTGATGAGTTTAATATATTTTGGGACATTGTGCATATGGGAGTGATAAAAATTTTCTCCTTCTCATAGCATAGCTTTCATCGAAATGAAAGGATTGCATCTTCATATCTTTGCATAATTTTTGAGTTGGTCAAAACACCATATTGTCCACGCCATTTTCCTCTTGAGTAACAACAGCCATAAAATAAAGCGCTTATAAAAATTGATTAGACATTTTTATATTTTCTGGTAGCAAACCTACATTAGATTAGTTGTAGGGCTTTGGAATAGGTGAGAAAGATAACTTTCCAAAGCTACAAACAAACATAGAATCTCGAGTTAGGGAGTGGTTAAATCCATTTATTACATTTTGTCCTGGGAAGCCCTTCTAACACAAGGGTCAATCACGAGGTCGCATTGAGACTGGAAGAGTTACTCACCCTGCTTTGTTGGTCTTGGTGTAGATATTGCGCGTATTATGGGGGTCGCTTGAGAGGTATACCCACAATGATGAGTGGAAGCCTTTCAAGTTGATTTCGGGCTAGATACCCTGCCCTTGCACGTGGATCGGACTGTCGATTGTTTCCCCAGGAATCACTGTAGTAATTGGTAACCTTAGTGGCCTATCTCTCTAGGTTCTTTACACGAGGTGACTATGGAGGGGCAAATCTTCATGGTACCTGGAATCGACGTTGGCCAAACTCACTCGGGCTCCTTGGAGGGTATACCCACGATTATGTGTGGGAGCTTGCACTAGGGTATAAGTCTATTAAGCAGGTTGTCTATGTAACTTTTCCACCTGCTCTATCTCAGCCCTTTCTTACTTTGTTCCCGCGACATTGTATTTCATCACCAACTAGTGTGCTCATTGTGAGAAGGTTTTGTTTGTTTGATTGCTTCCTAGATTTTTAGCATGTGTTTTTTGTTTTCCCTAGAAGACTCTAGGTTGGATTTATTTAATGGCGTCAGTTTCTGGAATGACCAATGAAGGAACCCCTGCTCGAGGGGAACCTTTTATTTTTCCTTCCTATGGAAACATTGGTCCTCCTCACATCGCTACTTTGAGCCTTCCAAGTCTCACTATTGGATTACCAGTATGGTTGTTTTCCACTCAGGTAATCCCGAATGTAGTTAGTGCTTCAGTCATGAGCACTTCTCCCCAAGAGCATCAACCTCATGTTTATCCTTCACCTTCTTCACCAGTAAGGTCTTCTTCGCCTTCTTCGCTTGCAAGGTTTCCTTCTGTTTCATCTTCTTCATCAAGCGAAAGTTCTGAAGCTAGTAGCTCGGTGAATAAGATGAAGAAGAAAAGGAAGAATAAGAAGAAGAAAGTTAAGCAAGGATCCAAACCTCCAACCACTGTCAAACATGTTGGAAAACAACCAATTACTGTTAGTCATGTTGGGAGTGTTGATGATGTCAAGATCACCCAAACAACCCGTAAGCCCAAGTACCCTTGCAGGCTTTGTAAGGGTAGCCATCTTCTTAAGGATTGCCCTGGTCTACCCAAGGTTATAGAAGTATGGTCTACACATCCTCTCCAACCCATGTCGTCAGCCTCTGAACAACATGCTAATGACTTCTTGTCGACTAGTCACGATATAGTTGGGAAGAATAAAAGTAGAGCCAAGTTCCCGTGTATGTTATGCAAATGGAGTCATCTAACTCATCTTTGTCCTCATATGGAAGAAGCCTCAAAATTACTGGAATACATGACTGTTTCACAACCTCAACTTCCAGTTGCTTATCGTAAGCTTTCTCTCAACCCTCCAATAGTTGATGGAATGATCACTCTGGTCCCTTCATTGGTCAATCTGGTTGATCATGTCATCAATCTGGTCACGTCCTTAGTTGAACCAGTTGACAAAGTGGTTGATCCGATACCATCCTCGGTCAATCTCGTTCTCCCCTCAGAGAGAGAAACTAAAGAGGTCGATCCGATCCCATCCTCAATTGATCCCACTCTCCCATTAGAGAGTGTCACCCAAGTGGTCAATCCATTTACACTTGTCGACCCCATTCTCCCCTTGGAGAATGAAGCCCAAGTGGTCAATCTGATCTCATCATCGGTCGATCCTACTCTCCCGCTAGAGAGTAAACCTGATACTTCCCATGTTTTTCTCGTTGATACAGACTTTGTCGTGTCAGGGGGTATTCCTCCTTCTCCCGTGAAACTCCCTCCAAGTAATGAGGCCATCCATTTTGATTGGGGTGTGCTAACTGGACCTCGTCTTCCCTCTCACTTTCCTTTCCAGATTACAGTGCAGGTTTGTGGTTGGGACGTTCCTCAGACACTGATAGATGAAGGTGCATCTGTTAGTATTTTGTCCTCTATTGCTTGGCAAGCTTTGGGTTGTCCTCCACTTGCACCGGTTACGCAGAATTTGTTAGCTTTTAACAGAAGAACCAGTCAACCTTTAGGGACCCTTCCTCAACTTCCTGTAAATTTGGGAGGGAAAACTGTCTTTATTGACGTCATGGTAGTCCAAGACCCCTTGGATTTTGCTTTACTCCCTGGGCGAGATTATGTCTATGCCATGAAAGCTATTGTGTCTACTCTTTTTAGTGTGATATCTTTCCCTCACGATGGACGAGTTGTGACTCTTGATCAACTTTCATTCATTGACCCCGCCTGGATTGCCTCCCTGAATGGTTCTTGTATGCAGACAGTTTCACCCCCACCACAAGTCAATTATGTGGCGTTGTCACCCATGGCTTCAACTTCTGATGACTTAGATCCAGTAGTTGACATAGTGATCTCTTCGATAGGGTTGTTAGAGTCTGATCTCTTTACTCCTGTTGTGACCCTCGACATGGTGTCCTTCCATAGTGTGCTTCTTCCTTCCAGTGAAAACCTCTTGGAATCCATGATTGAGTTTTGTACTTTGACATGGTGTCATTCCAGAGCATTTTCCCCTTGGAATCCATGATCAAGAAGAGTGCCATCCGAGGATAGGTTTTGCATCTCTGAGGCAACCTCGTTAAAAAATGAAACGAAGGTCTTTGAGCATGATTTTCTGATTTCAAGCTCGTTAAAAAATGAAACTAGACTTGAGCATAGTTTTCTAATTTCAAGCTCGTTAAAAAATGAAAGAACTCAAGGATAGTTTTTTCATCTCTGAGGCAACCTCGTTAAAAAATGAAACAGAGATTACAAGCATAGTTCTTGTTTCTATGTCAAGCTCGTGAAAAAATGAAATAGTTTTCCCCCTCTCTGTTTGAGTCAAGTCCTTCATCTAGTATTTGAAGCTTCATTTCATTCTCCTTTGTAGTTGGATGAAACGAAGCTTGGGGGGCATTTGTCTCAGCCTCTGGACTTCATGCTGAAGTTGAGCCAGTAGCTTCTTAAGCTGGGGCCTAAGTACCAACCATCCATGTGTTATGTGTTGGGAAGTTGCAAGCATAGTTTTCTATGGTTCAACTTGTGTAAAAATGAAACCACCTATATCAAGCATAGTTTCCTATGGTTCAAGCTTGTGTAAAAATGAAACCAGGTCCAAGCATAGTTTTGTTTAGNTTTTAAGCTTGTGTAAAAATTAAAATCTATCCCAAGCATAGTTTTGTTTTGTTTTAAAGCTTGCGTAAAAATGAAAACAATCCCGAGCTTAGTCTTTGTTCTTTCTCATGCTCGTAAATACATGAGAATAAGTTACCGAGCTTAGTCTTTTTTCTTTCTCATGCTCGTAAATACATGAGAATGCAACCGAGTATACTTTTATCACTTTTTCGGACTCGTAAAGGTTATACGAAAAAGGAACCCGCTGGAGTTCCCTTTCAGCTCTTTTCAGACTCTCTAAACATGAAAAGATTGCCGAGCGATCTTGTTATTTTCACGGTCGTTAAATTATTTGAAGAAAACGTCTATTGATCGATACTTTATCTCATTTTCGGTCTCTTTAGACTACTTTACGAAAAAGGAACTAAGAGAGTTCTCTTTTAAGTGTTTTTCCAGACTCTATAATCATGAAAAAACTCTGAGTTTTCTTTCTTTGGACTCATTAAACAAACATCGAAAGGCCCATATGGGATCAAACCACTCCTTCCTAGGGTTTGTTAAACATACTCCGAGGGACTCATCCGAAGGATGAGCTTACATCGACAAGGATATGTTATCCTCCTCAAGATTGCGTAAAAATAAAGAGGTACTCACCAGAAATTGTGGGGGAAAAAATTGGGAAAGAATTGTGTCTAAACCTGTATTCCATGAAAGAGTCACTTTTGAACATGACACCCTTTCACTTTATTTGTGTCTAGGTTGGAAAATTTTCTTGTCTCCTGATCATACTCCCTTATAAGATTACAAATCGGTTTGTGATCCCTGTTGTTGAGTAAGTGTTTCCAAGACAATTGTCGTGTCGTCAATATGTTCACAGTGAAATTCAACCCGAAAAGCCTTCTGTTGCGTCAGCCATTTATGTAGTCCTTAAGGCTTCTATTGTGTCGGCCATCCCTGAGTCAGTCCTGAATCACTTGTTACTCTGATCTACATCAAATCTTGTTACTTGTTTCGTGTCATTGATGTGGGATACATTAAGGCCCTCCTGTGACGAGTCGTTTCCTATCGACTTCAACTCATTATCCAGGAATTAGACTTAGAAAGTAATTGGTACCTTGGAACTTGCATACCTCAATGGCAGGTTTCCTCGCTTTCGACAGTGGGTTTTCATTATTGACACCTGATCGGGAGATTCCGCCGAGTGTTCGACTTCAGCTCATTTATTCACATTCGTTGGATTGTACTAGTGTACCTTGGGAGTCATTGACATTAACGGTGATTTCCCTTGCACTTGTTAACTGTATACACTAATGACAGGTAATCAAGTGGTTTCTACCAAGTTCGACTTCAACACATGTATTCACATGGTTAGATTCGTACTATAGAGTGGTGGAGATGAAGACCCTGGATATTTTCTGATAAGATCCAAGTTGCATTGGAGTATATTCTATGTACTATTGCATAGATCCACATTGTATGTCTGGTGGCTATGTTCAAATTTGAGTCTTTAACACATAAATCCACAGTGTATTTTTGGTGGCTATGTTCAGATTTGAGTCATATTGGCATGGATCCATAGTGTATGTTTGGTGGCCATGACCTGTCTTACTTGACATGGATCTTTGCATGTCGGCATTTATGCTTTGAGTCATTTGTATTCTGAGTATGGGAATGCCTACTTCAGTGATGATATATTATTGTACTATATTTCCTTGTTTGTTGGCAGGTTTCCGACCGACTGTTCCTTGTTCCCTACACACACTCGACAAAGTATTTCAGCTATCACTTTGTTCTAACTTCATACTTTGGGGAGCTCTCTGTTACACATTATTTTCGTCATCCCTATGACCGTTAATGATGTAAACCTATCTGTTGCCTTCAGAGGGGTCAGTGGCCTGAGTTCCTGAATAGAGAAGGGAGAAGAACTTTTCCTGAGAAAAGAAGTTGCATTTTCCTGTGTAAAAACCTTATAAAAAAGGAAGTTCGCAGGTTGCCTATGTATTAGGGTGAGAGAATGCCTGATTCTCATAGGTTGCATAATAGCTAGGGTGCGAACATTTTGCAGGTTTCACTATAGGTAGGGTGCGAGAATGCTTACACGTGGGAAAAACGAGCGTTTTCTCGAATCTTCTAGAAGGAGAAACTTCCATGGTGAGGTGGCATCCAAATGGTTTGGATCTTACTCACTTTCATGATTTAGTGGGATCATCCTAACCTCCTCACCTTATCCTCTTCAACTTATAAAAGGAGAGGAGCTCTCATGGAGAAGGGGTTCTTAAGCTTAGCTTTGGTTGGCTTGGAATTATTAGCTTGGTTGGAGTGGTTTTGAGATTTGCCTTTGTCAAGATAGATTGTGAATATTATCAGATCTATGCTCTCAGAATTCTTGGAGTGAAAGTGTGTGGGGAACGAAAGACAGTTGGAAGGGACCTTACGACATCAAGGCCATGGTTGTAATCTCTCTTTCACATTCAATATGATACAGTAATATGATTCTTTCCTATAAAGCTTGTTGTGTTTTATTGTATGATTCCTTGATCACATACATAGGTTTATATTGAGTTTATGCTATTGCTATCACTTTTGTTGGTTGCGTTCTTTTGCAGGATCATCATTGTATGAGCGTTGGAACGGATCTAGGATGGCGATGGAGAGAGGAAGCGACATTTAAATGGTATGTCACTCATCCCTTTTTGGTTAGTAAATTCAATATTTAAAACTTAAGGAAAGCATCATGTTCTGTCCTGTTTTGTTCTAGATCCAGGTGGATCTAGGGAGATATGTTAGTGTCCGCACCTACCGATTTGTCTGATAACAACTACCTTGCATACTAGAGGGATTACAGGTGGACCCACAACTATTAGGTCATGTCATGAAGCTCGAGTATTCTTACCATGACGTAGAAGATGAAAACAAATATCCAGAGCTTGCACTACAGGTCTTTATGCAAAAAATAGTCGTGAACCAACTCAAAGAAACCATCACTCAGCCACACCAGTGGGTAGCTGGACTAGACAAAACAGGAATTATAGGATTGTTGAAGATACCACACTTTGGCAGAGGCCAATATGTGACAGCATGCCTCAAGCAACTGTTAGAAGATACGCATGGAGGGGATATATGGCTGGACAAAACCATCGCCATAACTGTCGAACTTATCACGTAGATAATAGACTTAACCACCGAGGGTATGGATCCCACACTAATTTTGGACGATAAGTCCAAGGAAAAAACATTGGCAGAAGAGATGAAGAAGAAATATGGAACCGACAGGGGAACATGAGGCGTTATAATCAAACGGATCAACAATGTTGTGACGTAATTGGGCACAAAGATCTTAGCCTGCAAACTACTAAGAAAATTCTACAAAGATGAAGTACCGACATGAGTCATTGTTGTTGCATATAAGTGTGTAGAAGGCACCTCCATGAGCTGGGTGCCATACCTATCAAACTTGTTCTAAGAAGACTGTAAAGATGCGTAGGACGTAGGTATGAAATTTCATTACTCATGGTTGATCACTCTCATAGCTTTTATGGGATGGCGAGAACCAGAATACGTCATCTTTGGTACCACACCACAACTAGGATGAGTAAGATATTGCATCCTAAGATCCATGCCACTAGCCAAGCATAAGAAGGGGAATGGAATATTATTCGAAGCTTACCTACGGGAGATACACAAAGCCATCAACCGAGCATGGAGAATAAAAATAGAGATTGTCGCACGATATGGGGGCATCACCAATTTCTGGGCTAGGCAACAAGCCATGTGGATACAACCAAGGAAGGATCCGGATAAATAGTGGCTACAGATGTGCTATTGCGTCACTGAGAAAGATATCGACATGGTCATCAGTGAATGGCCTGATGAATGGAAGATTCCAACCATACCCAGAGGAGTACTGGGACAAACAACAGAAGGAGGGACTGCGCAGGCAGAAACACAGCCTCCACAATTCCTAGTACCCAAGAAATGAAGAACGAGCCAAACCAAGTCGACTCAGGAAGACGACGATTCAGAGAATCTAGGGACCCAGAAGGGGAGGACAAAACCCACCCATCTGACCAAGGGACAGAGGAAACTAGCTAAGGGAGCATAGGAAACCGCATCGTACCCCATCACACAGGAACCAGGGGGAGCTAAGAGACCATTGGTACAAGATGTAGGTGCGTGCAAGAAAATGACGGCACAACAACCACCATTGAACTACACAATGATGGAGGATAATGGAGAGATGATTTCCTGGATGTTCCAAGACTACCCCGCAGAAGATTTCGATCATGGCACGCACCACAGGGATAAATTGCAGAAGGAACTGACAGAAATGGGATAGCTCCTTAAGAAATTTGGGGAAGCCCATATCACGAGTAGCAGTAGAGGCATATAGCCATCAACCACATAGACCATAGAAAGGGTGGAGGTAGAAGAATGTGACTGAGTTCTTCCGATACCACATGCACATTCCATGGTCTATATAAAGCCTAGCATGCTGAGAATGGATGAAATTGTGGGACAGACACCACTGAAGGATTTGGATCATATCCAATTGGTCCTGACATGGATGCCATCAAAAGAATTATACAAACTACAGGTTAGCATCGACCATGAGATGCAATCTCAAACACATAAAAATTTAGTCGATCTACAACAAGCAACACAGAAGTGGGAAGCGCTGGAAACAGTTTATGCACAGACCAAATCTGAAACTAAGGAGGAGAAAGAATGCATAAATGAGTTGGAATGTAGAGTGGAAGAAATTTTTGGGAAACTTCCAACTACTGCGCAAGGAAATGAACTCCCTGCCACAGAAAAGATCGAACAAATTGCGCAGGCAATTGATCAGTATCAGAAGGAGATAGAGACTCTCCATGGACATATTAGACCAAAAACTTCACCAGCAGTGAAGGAGAAACAAAAGTAGGAAGTAGCAATGCAACTGCAGGAGCTAGAAAAATAGGTCAGCATGGAAACTGACTTGTTGAATAAAGAAGCACAACCTTTGGACAAGGATGGAAGAGGATCCATAGGTCCAACATTGGGACAAGGAGGAGGAGAGGATCAATGCAACGATACAAGAACTCAAGAAATGATAGAATACCATACCAATTCCAGAACAGGTCAAGGGAACACAAGAGTTAAAGAAGATACAGGAAGCACTTATCACTGTGCAAACACAGAAACAAGAGTGTCAGGCTCAAATAGAACCGTTGCAGGAATGGATAGAAGAAGTAATTGCACAGGCACAAGAAGTCAAAAACCAAATAGCACAGACTCAGATAGAATGTGCAGGACTGATGAGCACGAAAATGGCAGCTTATACAATTGACACCATCAAGGAGAAAACCACACAGGCACTAACAAAAGTAGCAGAGTTGCAGGAACAGTTCTCGACAATCACCAAGGAGATCAAGGAAGCACAGAGAAATTAGGTGACTTGGGACGAGTCACATGTTAGTGTTGGGGGCCTATTGGCACAGGTCGAAGGGGAAAGAAGAATGATCATGGGAAAGAAAGTGTGCAGAAAACTAAAGTAACAACTGGAAAAATAATAGCACATGCGCATGCAAGAAAGCGTGCACAAAGGAAAATGACAGCTGGAGGAGGAATAACACGTGTATGGGAGAAATACCTAATGAAATAAGGGTTAGGGTTTTGGTAATATTCTGTAAAAGGTTGAAGAGACCGAAATGTATAAATATAAATACAAAAGTATCATATAGAGAGTTGCTAGTAGTTGTTAGTAGTTCTTTTAATGTTTTAGTTGTATGAACCTATTTTGTAAGTTGTTGAGCAAAGAGGATATGAGGGAAGGTATATATATGAGGATTAGACCGTAGGCTATGGAGCCTAGTGTGATCTAGTTCGCCTCGCATAGATCTTACCTAGTTTTGTGAAGAATTGTAAGCGTCTGGCACCAGGAATGCAGAACTTCCATAATAAAAGAGACAAGAGATAAATCTTTGTGGACGTAGCCCAGGAGGGGGTGAACCATGGTAATAATCATTTAATATGTTGAATGTATGCATTTCTCTTCTTTCTTTCAACAATTATGGGTTAATCTTTATGAATGATTTAATGCATTGTTATGAATCTGGTTATACTTTTCTTAAATTAGATTGTGGGATATACATATGCGACTCCAAGGAATAATTAGTTTCCCTTACAGCTCACATTATATGGCGTTAATCAATTAACCCCTGTCCCCTACTCTGTCTTAGGCTGTGAACACCTGAGTCTCATAGCCACCCATTTAAAGCTATCTCGGGTGATATTGCGCAGCGCCTTCTGGGTGCTATGTTGCCTTCTGGTTTACCAAGAGGGCCGATTTTTTTAGAGGCTTTGTTGGAACCCCAAATGACATGAACCCTGGGTCAATAATTCAGATAACCCGAGAAGGGAAGTGATAAAAAACAATCATGCTTAACCTTTTCCATGAGAAACCCATCATTTTATAGGAGAAGGTGGAGTGGTTACAAGGATAAGGATGATCCCACCAAATCAGAGAAGCCAGTAAGACCAAAACCATATGAACGCCACCTCACATTCTAGAAGATTATCCTTCTAGAAAATTCATGAAACCTCTTCCTTTCCTTAGCTTCAAACGCCTCTTCACCCTGCCTATATAGTAGCATGAGGAAATACTGCAAGCCATACATAGAGCAGCCTGCAGAAATCAAGGATTTCTACACTGTGTACCACTGTCAGCCTGTGGCGTCATTCTAAAAATATGTCTTGTAGGGGAAGAACTTAGTCATTTTTATCATGTAAAAGATTGTTTTGAGATCCTGAACACATTCCTATAGAGTCATCATCAGAGTGACCAAAATAATGTGTAACAAAATTCCCCCCAAAGTATGAGGCTGGAACTTGTGACAGCTGAAATACTTTGTAAAATGTGTGTGTGTGTGTGTGTGTGTCGAGAACAAGGAGCGCACCAATCGGGAACCTGCAAAAAATCAAGCATCTGTATAAAATTATACCATTTATGAGGTAGGAATTCCCATGCTCATACTACAAGTGATTTAAGTCATGACCACCAATTATACACTGTGCATCCATGTCATCAAGATTCTACATAGCCACCAGATATACACTGTGGATCTATGTATTAGAAATCTTAAATTCAGACACAGCCATGAGACATACAAAGTGGATCTGTGTGTCAAATACAAATCATAAATAAGCCATCACAACCTGGACCAAAATGATGAGATTTAGGTTCTTCAACCCCATCGTCCCTAAGTACAAATCTAACCATGTGATTACAGGTGCTAAAGTCAAACATGGTAGAAACCACTTGATTAATGGTCATTGATGAAAATAGTTAAAAAGTGCGAGGGAAATCACCATTGACGTCAATGACTCCCAAGGTACCTTAGTACAATCCAACGAATGTGAATAAATGAGCTGAAGTCGAACATTTGATGAAATCTCTCGATAAAGGACCAATGATGTGAATCCACTGTCTAAAGAGAAGAAAATAGACATTGAGGCATGTAGGCTCTAAGGTACTAAATGATTTCTAAGTCTTGTTTCTGGATGATGGGTTGAAGTCAATAGGAAAAGACTTGTCACAGGAGGGTGTTGATGTATCCCCCATCAGTGACAAGAAATAAGTAACATATTTAGGGTATATCAAAGTATGAAAATGATTTGAAACTGACACAGGGAAGGCGGACATGGTAAGAATTAACAATTGCAGATGGCTGACTCGATAGAGGGATTTTTTGGACTTCTCTTGAACATATGAATGAAATGACAATGGTCTTGGCAGAATTGACTCAAAAACAACCCAAGATATGGACTTATAGAGGGCCATATGAGAGATAAATTGATTTCCCAACCCAGATTCAAATGATGAAGGGAGGTGTCATGTTCAAGAGCGACTAGTATTGCCACTAGCACGAGTACAGAGACACATTTCTTTCCCAAATTTCCCCCACCATTTCTGGGGAGTACCTCTTTATTTTTATGCAAGCTTGAGGAGGATAACATATGCTTGTTGATCTAAGCTCATCCTTTGGACGAGTCCCTCGGAGTATGTTTAACGAACCCTAAGAAGGAGTGGTTCATTCCCATGTGGGTCTTTCGATGTTTGTTTAACGAGTCCAAAGATAGAAAACTCGGGGTTTTTTCATATTTATAGAGTCTGAAAAACACACTAAAGAGAACTCTCTCAGTTCCTTTTTCGTAAAGTAATCCGACGAGACCGAAAAGGTGATAAACTATCGCCCATCGAATGATTTCTTCAAATACTTTTACGAGTGTGAAAAGAACAAGTTCGCTCGGCAATCTTTTCATTTTTATGGAGTGTGAAAAGAGCTTAAAGGATACTCCATAGGTTTTTCTTTTCATGTTTCCATAATGAGTACGAAAAAATGACAAAAGTATACTCGATTGCGTTCTCATCGATTTTCGAGCACGAGAACAAACAAAGACTAGGCTTGAGGTTTTTCTGAAAAAACCCTGAAAAGTACTGATATATGTAACAAACAAAAAAGAGAATCAAGAAAAATCATCCATATGACATTGTTCAGGGCCTTAGTCTTCACATCTGTGAGAAACAATAGACTCACACGACCATTAGACCATTAGGTTATGATAAAATGCATTAAAATAATATAAAATATTATAAGAAAAATAAAAACTTATAAATAAAAAGGGGGTAAGACCTCTTATTGCTATTTCATTTGAATTTCATTCAAAACTTGTCTAGAAACTCTATTTTTACCTCATATTTCAGTTTTCGATTGTGAGGAGAACAGGCGATCATTCAGCAAATGGTCTTTGTCAACATGGTAAGCTTGTCATCCTCTTCTTTTTCAATGTATTGAAATTCATTTGTTTTGGTTTAAAGGTAGTTTTTGGATGGGTTTTTTGGGTCGGTAGGATCACATTGGGGCTGCTGCAGGTGACTAGTATCGGGACTTGCGGAAACCCCGAACTGTACTAAAAACTTGTTTGCGGCGGCCAAAAACCCAAAAATTTATGCATGCGTTTTCCCAAAAAAATAATTTCAAAATCAACGATTGAAGATGCTAACTTCCTTTCGTCATCTCCATGCAGGTATTTGATTGCCAAAATGTTGGAATGGAGAGAACGGCAACACAAGGATGATGACTTCATGGCCTTAAATGATCCAGGCACCATCAATGCCCTTCAACATCGCGGATTGTTAAAAAAAATTAAAATCCAGGGCATGAGAGCCCAACTGAGGTTACTAGAATACCCGGTCCACATGTGGGACGTAGACCAACAAGTGTTTCATGTAGGTGTCCATGTTATTTCTCTGGACATTGAAGACATTTACTTCTTGACGGGGTTATCCCGTCATGGAGCACATGTGACCCTAACAGAGGGTCAAGGTGGTGGACTACCGATGAGAGAATACATCCATCGGTATTGTGAACCCGAGGTCGAGAGACACAAAGGTTAGGTAGCCATCAGAGGTGTTCGGGATTTAACTCTCCATACCATCCTTTTTACTATTGCGTGCATGGAGGCAAGTGCATCTCTACACATGGCCCTCCAAAGTTATTTTTAGAATGTCATGGAATGCACAGAACCTCATGTGTTCAACTGGTGTGATGGTATTCTTCACAGTATGAAGACACAGTTGACCAAAAGAAAGAATGGGGACCTGAGGAAATTCTGGTATGGATCCATTTTGGTGTCTTTCTTTCTATAAAGAGTCCCTCATTTACGCCTACAGGTAGAGTGGGGTATACCAGCACCACGAGATCCGTGGATGAAGTGATGGTGTGATCTCATGGCCCGACATGTAGCGGGCCCCATTATTAAATACAATGATGCATTTTTTGACTGGTTGAGGCCACAAATATTGATGATAGATGATTACGCATATGCTATCCTGGACTTTCTCAATGACCCTGATTTGGTTCTACCTGAGGGTTTTCAGTGGGGGGACCTATGTAAGAAAAACATTTTGCTTTTATGGTTTTTGTTTGTGAGATTTTAGAATATAAGATGTTTTTGTATATGCTCTCTATCCAATGGCTAATCAAACATTTTAACCATGCACATGTAGGGCCACACCAGTCTCCGAGAGCTTCCTCCATTCAAAGGTGAAGGGAAGCAGCGGTAGTAGCAGGATGGGATGCTAACGATTATGAAGCGATCCAGTAGAATCTAGAGTATTTGACAGCAGACATCCCATATATCTTGATCAACGAGATTCCGAGGCGTTATCAATGCCACACCATAGGTGTTTCTGGTTCACTCAGTCGATTACTTCACAAAGTAACACGGGCAGTAGTATGCTACCATGAGTAGCATCCATGATGTTATTTTGTAGAAGTCGTGGGCTTCATATTTTTATATTTTGGTCTTTTAGATGGAAAACACCTTTCTGTAAAACATTTTATCATTATATATACATGAGGCTTCTACTGGCTTACTTTGCTTTATATACAATATGTGATGTGAGATTGGATTTATAAATGTCTCAAATGTCTGTCTAACACATAATTAGCTAATGCATCGGTTAACTTATTTAGACATCTAGGAATGTGTTGATACTCAATATAATCAAAATAATGCTCCAAGAGGCAAATTCACAAATATACCCATAACAATGTAGGACTTCACATAACATAGACATTACTTAGTTGTAGTACTACTAGTTGTGAATCAAGCCGTACAACCAAGTGATGGATTCCAAGTGAAATAACATCGGTCAACAATTCAATGACTGGGCTATATTCTGTGATGTTGTTAGTTGCACGACCGAGGCAAACATCGTGTAAACTGATTAACTCGTTCATAGGTGCATAGATTTCCCAAGCAGTGGATGCTAAGTTTTGAGTACTACGGCTAGCACCATTAGTGAAGCCAATGTGGGGTAGTGGAGACACGAACATATGGAAACCAAGCACAACGCAAGGTAAGATGCTAGGGGTTGAAACTAAATACAAAAAAATACACGAGTAACACACAAAAGTATGATACAGTAAAAATACAAGCACTCATGCAAAGATAACCTAGGCATAGTACTTCTTCAAGTAAATCCCATTTCTGGGTTCACTCAAAGGAATGCCATCATAATCGACTAACTCATAGAATCCTTTCTCCAACACTCATTTAATGACATAAGGGTCACGCCACATAGCCTCAAATTTTCTAGCCCCTAGCAAATCACGATCTCATTCATAGAGAAGAACTAGATCACCTTCGGAGAAAACATGTGGTTTAACATGCTTGTCATATTGGGCTTTCACGTGTTTCTTCTGGGTTTCAATTACCAGGGTGGCATCACGACGGGTTTCATCTAATCGCATCATATACAATAGATGTTCTTCTTCGGTAGAGGAGTTAGGGAGAATTGCAATGGATAGCTTCAGCGACAGAATCTCACATTCAATCGGTAGAACAACTTCGATACCATACACTAGATGAAAAGGTGTAAATCCCATGGCAGACTTCACGGATGTCTAATAGGCCCACAATGCTAAAAACAACATCGTGTGCCAACATGTCTTGTGAATTCCTATTATCTGTCGAAGCATGGTGATAAGAACCTTATTTATTGCTTCAAATTGGTCATTGGCCTGTGGATAGTAGGGGGTTGATTTTTCATGTCGAAGTCCTAACTTTTCGGTAAGCTCAGACATCATGAAGTTTCGAAAATGGCTACCGTGATCTGTGGCAATAGCTTGTGGGATTCTGAATCGTGTGATGATATGATTGAATATGAATAGGGTTCCATCTCTTCTGATATTATCGAATGTAGGCATCACCTTGGCCCATTTTGTGAAATAATCCATGGCTATGATGATGTATCCATGCCCCCTAACTGAGTGAGGGTTACATGTCATGAAATCAATTCCCCATTTCGCGAAAGGTCCAATGGAAAATATAGGGTGTAAAGGAGTGGGATGAGATCTTATCTTGTTGTTGTACATTTGAAAAGCATGGCATTTTTGGACAGAAATAATACAGTCTTTGAATAAATAAGGCCAAAATTACCCTGCTCATAAGATCTTTTGGGCAATAGCATACCCAGACATGTGACCACCACATGCTCAAGAATGGCAGTCATTCAAAGCTTTCTCAGCTTCATCATAGGTGAGACATCGTCAAAAAATGGAGTCAACCCCACGGCGATAAAGAGTTTCGCCGAGGATAATATACTGATGGTCTTGGTAATGTATTCAACGATAGTCAGTGCTAGACAAATCAGTCTAGAAAGTCTGAGTCTGGAGATAAATAATAATATCTCCATACCAAAGGTCACCGGAACTGATCAGAAAGAGGGATTCGTCAAGTAAAGAATCCTCTTCTATGTTTTTTGTCTCAATGCAGGGAAGGTCACATATCAGTTCGGCAAACATCGAGGATTTATTAGACTTAGCATGTTCGAACTCTAATTCAAACTCCTAGAGAATTACTATCCATTTGGAGTATTTTCCCCCTAGCAATTGGCGTGTAAGAATGTGTTGCAATGGGTTGCAATTGGAAATTACAGTGGTCCTATATAATAGGATATAGTGACAGAAACATTGGAGAGCTTGAAGAGTTTCCAAGGCCATCTTTTCAACATGTAAGTATTTGGCTTCAATAGTCATGAGACTCCGACTAAAATAATAAATGACATGTTCATCGTGTAAATCGTCTTCTTAGACTAGAACCATGGCAATGGTAGAATCTGAAGAAATGAGATAAAGGAAATAATCTCGACTATAATCGGGTGGGAAACGTAGTGGGGTACGGGTTAAAGTCATTTTCAAAGATTCAAAATCTTTGTTGACAGTGGTATCCCATACGAACTCAGAAACATTTCTTTAGCAGTTGAGTAAATCGGAGTGTTAAATCAGTGTAGTTTTAGATGAAATGACGTAAAAAAATTTCCTTCCCTTGCAAACTTTGAAGCTAGAGGAGTGAGGAAAGAGGAGGGAGATTGAGGATTGCCTCAACCTTCAAAGTATCTACCCTGATCCCCTGACGTGAAACAATAAATCCCAGAAGTCGATCAGACTCCACACAGAAGACACATTTGTGTGGGTTTAAGCGTATACAATAGAACCGACAACGAAGGAAAATGGCTCGGAGGTGTATCAGATGGTCACTATTATGCATGGAATGCACTGGTAGGTCATCTAGATATGGTTGTACAATGTGCTTGATATCATGGAAAGAATAAGACATGGCACGTTGAAAATTTGCACCAATGTTCTTTCAACCGAAGGGTAGTTTCCAGTAGGCAAAGGTGCCTCAAGGACAAATGAAAGAGGTTTTGTGTTGATCCGTGAGTAAGATGTTGATTTGATTATATCCGGAGAAACTGTCCATCAAAGAAAAGATTTCACTTTCTGCACAATTGTCGATGATCTGGTCAACGAAGGGGGTGGGAAATTTGTCCTTAGGACAGGCTTTGTTGATATCCCTATAATCAATGTAGACATAGATCGTACCTTGTTTCTTGTTAACCGGAACTAGATTGAATGCCCAATCAGTTAAATCCATGGGATAAATAAATCCATCTTTAAGAAGTTCTTCAACCTCAATATTGATAGAGGCTTCTTTACGAGGGTGGGCCGAGCGAAGTCTTTGTCGGACAGGTTTAGTGCCCAGGTACGTCTTAATTTCGTGTACAACAATATCGGGGTCAATACCCAGCATCTCTTCATAGCTCCATGTGAAGATGTCACGAAACTCCTGGAAAAGGGACTTATATGTGATAACCTCATCGGTGGAACATGAAGCTCCGATGTGAACATTTTTGAAAACTCCAAGTTTAATGGATATGTCGAGGGGGATGGTGGGTGAAATTTTACTCAAGTTCCCTTCATATAACACATCGTGTGTAGACTCGGGAACATAAGAGATGACAACAATGGTCGACAGAGTCAAGATCTGTTGGTAAATCTCTAAGGTGTGATGCTCTAGGAAGAGGATGGAACGATGATGCCCATAATCCCATGGGGTGTCTTCCATGGACATAACCAACATGATCATCTCGTACGAAGGAAAAATAATGTGGAATGGATCAGGAGATGATTCACCAAGAGAGGTAGTGGAAAGGTTTGTTGATTGAATGGCTTGATAAGTGGATTCAACCGGACTTAAAGGCATCTGTTTCCATAGCGAATATAATCACTAGGTGTGGGTACTATCCATGGATCAAAAGACGTGGCGGTTTCATGAACAGAGGTGGAAATAATGTTGATTGAGGCAACCAAAGGGGGTGGAACATTGGGTGGTGGGATCAGGAACATACCCATCAAAGTTGAATCTTTTAGTAGACACACATCGACATTTTCATACCCAGGGGGTGTCTTTGAAAGGAAGGGTACGTTGCTAGTATGAGCATTAGAGTTAAAAAAGGTCAGTTGGTCTACTATAACAACTTTTCTCTAGTGTGGAAAACATACTACATGGAAACGAGTAAATACAACTACACACATCGAATCAATCCAGCTACAGCCAAGTAAGAGGTTGTGATCAAGAGGTGCATCAAAGATCTCAACTTCAACATTGACCAATTGGCCTTCTAACGTAATAGGAAATGAGGGGAGTGCACCGTACGGTTTAAATTCAGAGCCATCGAAGGCTTTGAGCGTGTTGTGTGATTCAGTTAAGGGAGGAGAGCCAATGGCTTTCCTACAAGCAATAGACATTATGCAGGTTGAGGCACCCTCGTCAATAATGGTTCTAGAAATGTTCTTGTCTGCGACAACAACTTGTATCTGAAATGCGAGTTGAGGGGGTAGCCTTGGAATGTGATCTTCCAGGTCAAAAATTATCAAATTCGTATCCCTAGGGTCAATTCCACCAATATATTTTAACAATTCCTTCCGTTGAGTGGGACAAATTTGAAGGACTTCGAGAGCTGACATTGCGGAAGGTGCTTGGGCCAGATCTTCTACAATACTATAGTTCTGAGCATCACGTGAATGAGTATTGAAGGTAGACTTTTGAGCAACACCCTTTGGGGGAAGGGCAAAGAACTGTATCGAAACTCGATCGTTCGATATGAAGAGGACCATTGGGAGGTGAAGTTGAGGGAGACTGTTGAACCAACAGAGGTGGTATATCATAAACTTTCTCCTTTGAGGAAGAGTAGTCTTTGGCTTGAGTGGTAAGTGTAACGTCATTCTTTTTTTAATCACCTATGCACATAAGTACATAAGAAGTAGTGGAGGGAGAGGGTTGGTCGTGAATGACCAATTGGGCCTGCTATTTGGAAGGGGAGGTTGGGACAAAATGATAGGTGTGGGAGGTTTCGCAGTCCCTTGAAGGAACTCAGTAACCTCAGTCTGTCTTGGACAAACTTTCGTGTAGTGATCATCACCACAGATAAGGCAAGGGTATCGAGGTTTGCGCTTATCCTTATCATCAACATGTTGCATTTTGGCTTTCTCAGACTGTGGGTTGTTTTTATCCTCCTTATTCTTACCCTTCCCTTTTTTAGATTTATTTTTTTCGGCAGGGGTAGATTGAACAGAGTTCACCTCGGAGGTTTTTTCGGTGGAAGGAGTAGGAGTTGGAGCATTTTGAACATTAGAAGAAGTAGACTTGGGATTGGTGGGAGAGGCTTGTGCAGATTGAGGTTGAGCATGGAAGGTGCCAATCACACCATCAGCCACATGAGAAGAAGCAGGGGTAGTTGAGGTAGTGGTGGTAGAAGGACGAGGTGTGTTAAGGAGAAAATCATAAAGAGTACCCGTTTGTGAATAAACGAGATCAAGGTACTGAGCGTGACTGATTGTCTGTTCTTCTATGACAACTTCACCCATGGAAATTTCACGAGATGTTTTATTCATGAAGGATTTCATGAACCATTCTTCTAATACTTGATCGGGAAGATTGAGTTTGATCAAACGTCGTCTTTGTCTCCACTCATGTATGTGATCGGAGATGTGAGTGGCCTTATTTTTCTTGAAGGAACTCAAAATCTCGGTTCCCATTTCATAACGGATTGGTAACTGGCAGTGTGTGAGGAAAGCCATGGATAGGGTATTAAAGTCAGTGAAGAATCCTCTTGGTAATTCTATATACCACTTTGCAGCCGAACCCATAAGAGTTTGTTGGAAGAGTCGTAACCGAATGGAATCGTCCATCAAAAAGTTGGACAAACACCAAAGGTGAAAATTCATGACATGGTTGTTTGGATCTTCTCCTGGTTTACCTTCAAATTTTGGAATGTCGAATGGTAGCTTGTCTGGTATAATAGGCCAATGGGGAGAATGCAGGATGGGGTCATTCAAGATACTAGAAAAGTCAGGAAGATCCAAAGTGGATAAAAAGGGTAACTGCCTATTCACATGAGGATACTGGTGACTTTGGGGAGGAAGTCTTGTTGGAATACTAGTAGGACCGTAAGTATTCTGCATGTGAGGTGGAGGTCCTGATAGATTCAGACATGAATGTGGAGGCATGTAGCCCATAGGGTTGTACTGATTAGGGATGTTCCCCTGGAAAGGGACACAAGATTGAACGTTCGAACCCCAAATGGGATTGGAAGAACCGAGATATGACTAGCCCGAACTAGGGGGTATGAAAGAGATAACTTAAGGTTGTTTCCCCCCAGATTATTGTGGATTTCCTTGGATGAGAAGGTTCCAATACTAGGCTAACGATCCTAGATTTTTTTTTCCATAAGGTGATGTAGAACCTCCAAGCGAGGGTGGGGTCCCAATTTGGTTGTGACCTCCAAATTGAGTGTGCCCCCCAGTGTTATATTGTCCTCCAACAGGAATATGAAAACCGAAAGTGAATGATGGAGTAGAGCCTCCAATAGGATTGGAGATACTTGGGCCAAATCCTCCCATAAAAGGTGGATAAGACCCTCCGGAGGGGACCTGGGATGGTGTCAGAATGAAACCGGAAGAAGCATTGTTTCCAGGAGGGGTAAAAATCCCAAAAACTCCGAACGGAACTTGGGTAGGAATGGGGATGGAATTATTTAAAGCATGGTACCCATGAGGAAGAGAGGATAGATCTAGAAGAACGTGGTGTACCGATGGGAGCTTGGGTAACCACCGTATTTCCAATGGGAATAGTTGTAGTGTTTGGGACCATTGTAGAATGGGCCATCTGAAGAGATGGTCGAGATAGGACCAACAGACTGTGTGTTTGAAACCAAAAAAATATAACAAGTCGTGTTATTAAAGTGATCTAGAGGTATCGTATAAGTAGCAGACGTCTCGGGTATTTCAAAGATGATAGGTATATCCGTATCTTCACCTAAGAGGTAAAGGTCTTGCATTGTAGTTGGGGTTCCAAATATGTCAGTGGTCCAAAAAGGATCCTCACTTTCTGGGCCAGTAAGAGGTCTGGTTGGTATTCCATAAGTTTCAACAACAAGTTCTCCGGAGGAATTCAGTCGGAGAATATGTATCTCATATCCAGGAGGTATTTGGAAAGCATCTAGAGAATAAAAAACAATTTGATAATTGTCTAGAGAGTCAGTTCTTTCCATCAGAGATGGTATATTGTCATGGACCTCACTCTATTGAGGAGAGCCCTCTGGTGGGTTAGGAAGAAAGGGTTCAGAAACTTCCAGATCTTCCAGAGGTAGTCCTTGCATCCTACGTGAATGGCGTGGAGGGTCAATGTTGGCTGAGCCAAAATTTTTATGGAAAAAATCTATGGCCAACTATGAAAACAAAAAACACTCGCTAATAAAATCTAGGAATCAAACCAGGTAAACAAAACCTTTTTATTTCGAAGTCACTAGTTGGTGATGAAATCCAACGTCATGAAGTCAAGACAAGAAGGGGATAGGAAAAAGCGAGTGGAAAAGTTACGTGCAAGATCCCAAACATAATCATGAGTATACCCTCTAAGGAGCCCGAGTGATTCTGGCCAACATCAATTCCAGGTACCGTGAAGACTTTCCCCTCCACACTCACCTTGTGTAAGACCTTAAGAAGATAGGAAACTAAGGCTACCAAGAACAACAGTGATGCATGGGGAAACAATCGACAGTCTGATCCACGCGTAAAGGCAGGGTATCTAGCTTGAAATCAACTTGAGAGGCTTCCACTCATCATTGTGGCTATACCTTCAAGCGACCCCCATAATACGCACAATCTCTACACTGAGATCAACAAAGCAGGGTGAGTAACTCTATGCAATGAGTGCTAAGTGGACTATTCAAATCATGAGAATTATTAGTCAGTTGCGACTAATACTCATGGATATGGGTCATATATTAATGACTTACACTACACAGTTAATCCCGAAAATAATATCTAATATCTTGCACTGCGGAAGCCCCTATATGCTTAAATAATAAGAGTGAAGGGAGCTCTAACTGGGTATTTCATAAGGCACAATACTTGCTAAGGTTTTTCAAATGGGGTAGCAAGATAAGTGGGCTTGATTGTGGGGAAAACTCCACAGTTAAGCACGCCTGAGCCAAAGGCATCTTCGGATGGGTGACCACCTGGGAAGTCTTGGTTACCCGGTGCAAACCCCGGAAGTGATGATTGATGCTATGCGATTCATTTTGTTGGTTTCAATCCCACTTCTTCACGCCTGTGAGCATCACCCGATGAAATGAGTGCTAAGTGGACTATTCAAATCATGAGAATTATTGGTCAGTTGCGACTAACACTCATGGATATGGGTCATAGATTAATGACTTACACTACGCAGTTAATCCCGAAAATATTATCTAATCTCTTGCACTGCGGAAGCCCCTATATGCTTAAATAATAAGAGTGAAGGGAGCTCTAATTGGGTAGTTCACAAGGCACAATACTTGCTAAGGTTTTGCAAATGGGGTAGCAATCTAAGTGGGCTTGATTGTGGGGAAAACTCCATATTTAAGCATGCTTAAGCCAGAGACATCTTGGGATGGGTGACCACCTGGGAAGTCCTGGTTATCGGGTGCAAGCCCTGGAAGTGATGATTGATGCTATGCAATTCATTTCGTTGGTTTCAATCCCACTTCTTCACCCCTGTGAGCATCACCTGATGCAATGAGTGCTAAGTGGACTATTCAAATCATGAGAATTATTGGTCAGTTGCGACTAATACTCATGGATATGGGTCATAGATTAATGACTTACACTACACAGTTAATCCCAAAAATAATATCTAATATCTTTCACTGTAGAAGCCCCTATATGCTTAAATAATAAGAGTGAAAGGAGCTCTAACTGGGTAGTTCATAAGGCACAATACTTGCTAAGGTTTTGCAAATGGGGTAGCAAGCTAAGTAGGCTTGATTGTGGGGAAAACTTCATAGTTAAGTGCACTTGAGCCAGAGGCATCTTGGGATGGGTGACCACCTCGGAAGTCCTGGTTACCAGGTGCAAGCCCCGAAAGTGATGATTGATGCTATGCAATTCATTTCGTTGGTTTCAATCCCACTTCTTCACCCCTGTGAGCATCACCCGATGCAATGAGTCCTAAGTGGACTATTCAAATCATGAGAATTATTGGTCAGTTGCGACTAATACTCATGGATATGGGTCATATATTAATGACTTACACTACCCAGTTAATCCCGAAAATAATATATAATATCTTGCACTGTGAAAGCCCCTATATGCTTAAACTCTACCAATCTCAATGCGACCTCAGGTTTGACCCTTGTGTGAGAAGGGCTTCCCGGGACAAAATGTTGTAAATGGAATTAAACACTCTTTATCACAAGATGCTATTGTGTGTTTTTTGCTTTGGAGAGTGTGTCTCACAACCTATTCCAAAGCTCTAGCCTATCTAATGTCGATGTAAAAGAGCCCTAGAAAATAAAAGTTATTAATTGATTTTTAGATTTCGCAATGTTTTTTTAAAAGTTGTTGTTACTCAAGAGGAAGATGGTAGTGAAACCAATGTTGTGCAAGACCTTGACCCAATAATATGCAAATAGAAATGAATGATGCAAATTTCCGTTCAATGAAATCTATCTACAGCAGGGAGAAGGTATTTCTTGAATGATGTAAGCTATGAAATATACTTTCTTTTTCTTAAATGGACATAAATGCAAACAACCAAAAAACAATCCAATTTCTCAATGTTCTCTTCTTTTGGATGAAATAAACTTTCCTTATATATGATTACTTGAAAGAGTAAGTGATCTTAAATTCTTTCATGATGAAGAAAGGACAAGTAATCCAAGAAAAATTATAAACTCAACAAGCACCCAAATCAAACTTTCAATGGAGATAAAACTAAAAAATGACAAGAAAGTGTTTCTTCAAATGTAAATGAAAAATGACTTCCCAATCATCAAGAAATCCAGAACACGTAATCAATACAAAACATTGAATCCAATCAAAGACTTTTAATTGAACAAGCACTCAGAAACAAGCTCAAAGATTTTACCCTTGTCGATAAAAATCAAAGACAAAAACTAGAAAAAGATTAAAAGACAGGTATTCAATCTCCGAAATCAGTCAACAACAAATTAAACTTCTAAAAAACAGTCAAGGGATGGCATTAAAAGTCCCTCCCAACTAATTAAAGAAAATTGGGATTAATAGAGGCTAAAACCCAACTCAAAAAATTTCATAGGCGCCACCGCAGCCTAATAGCACATTACAGTGCGAAAATCAAGAGTTTTTGCAGGCCAGAAATAGATAGGGTGTGGAAATTTCGCACTGAAGAAAACAGCAAGGGCACAGAAATTTAAGGTTTTTGCAGGCTATGTATAGGGTACAGTGCGGAAGTGTCTATAAATCAAGAAATTTTGAGAAGAGGGTAAAGGATCTAAGTGAACTTTCAAATCCAAAGAGTCTGAATGGATCTCCCACAGACTCAGAGACTGATTTCAAGTAAAAAGAATAGGTTAAAAGAAAATGGCCAACAAAAACCCACAATCAAGTCAATTCCCCAGTGGAGTCACCAATTGTTTTATTGGATAAATCGATGAATACGAACATAAACTAATCTCCTTAGATCCACCTGGATCTAGAACAAAACAAGACATGACATGACGCTTTCCCTAAGATGCAACCATTGAATTTACTACCAAAGAAGGAATAGATGACATACCTTTAGATATCACTTTCTTATATCTCTATTGTCCCTTCTTCACTCTGGTGCTCTTGTGAAATCAAATCAGCAATGACAAAAACCAACCAAAGTGAAAGCAACAATTGTAGATTCAATGGAAACCTAAGCATGTGATCAAGGAGTCATGTAATAAAACACTAATGATTTTATGGGAAAAAAACATGTCACTGTATCATATTAAGTAAAAATGGAAGATACAACCAAATTTCCTTGATGTCGCAAGTTCCCTTTCGGTGGTCCTTTGTTCCAACACACACATACACTTGCTCCAAATTTATATGAAGATGGTCCACAAAAGCTTGATGGACAGCTGGATACCACAAGCATTAGTTGTAACAGGATCCTTCACACAGTCTTCAGCCTATTCTCTCAACAATTCTTTTCTCAATCTTTCTTAACCTTTTCCATGAGAAACCCATCATTATATAGGATAAGGTGGAGTGGTTACAAGGATGAGGATGATCCCACCAAATCAGAGAATCTAGTAAGACCACAACCATACGAACGCCACCTCACATTCTAGAACATTCTCCTTCTAGAAAATTTGTGAAACCTCTTCCTTTCCTTAGCTTCAAATGACGCAACACCCTACCTATATAGTAGCATGCGTAAATCCCACGAGCTAGGCATAGAGCAACCTACGAAAATCAAGGATTTATGCACTGTCAGTCTGCAGCTTCATTCTAAAAATATGCCTTGTAGGGGAAGAACTTAGTCATTTTTCTCATGTAAAATATTGTTTTAAGAGCATGAAAACATGCATGTAGATTCTTCATCAGAGTGACCAAAATAATGTGTAACATACATTATCAGTGATGAAGCAAATCCCATCAACCATCCCATTTTCACAGTTGATACTCATTTTGGAACCATTATATTACGGATCACTGATGTTCCTCAACCACCTATTGAGATAAGAAGGCCACCTATTACCTTCTATGAAGATCCTCCCCCCAAGACCTCTATTTGGAAAATGTTTTTTCATGGATCCTCTTCTAGGGAAGGTGTTGGTGTTGTAGTGGTTTTTATTTCCCCTACCCAAGAGACCATATCTTTGTCCTGCAAATTGGAATTTGAAACAAAAAACAACATGGTGGAATATGAGGCTCTTGTCTTGGGTTTGAGAGCTCCAAAAGACATGAATGTTGAGGATCTAGCAGTCCTTGGAGATGCTGAGTTGATTGTTCATCAAGTCAAAAATCTGTATCAGGATAAACACACACGGTTGAAAGCCTATAGAAATGAAATTTGAGATATGATTGACAGTTTCTTTCTATCTTTAATATCTCATTTGTTCCAAGGGAGGAGAACTCTATGGAAGATTCCTTGGCGGTCTTAGCAAGTAATTTCAAGGTTCCTTTACCCCCCAAACTCAAGTATGAGGTGGAGATAAAATACAAACCCTTTATTCCTGACAATGTCAAACATTGGAAGGTGTTTGAGGATGATATCGAAATTAAAAAGTTCCTTGAGATTGTGGATGAATTTTCGGATATGCATATCGATCAGGATCAGGATTCTGAAGAAATCCCTCATGTTGATGTTCTTATGAATAAAATTGTTAACCATCATAGTGTTCAGTTACCTAGCAACCATATTACAAAGGGCTTTGTCCCTTTAGAGAGATCGTTTGACAAAAATGACGTTGCTGTAAAAGTTGAAGGATCAACTAAAGAGGTTGGTGTGACTGAATGCAATCTAGGAATGAAGGAGGATCCCAAATGGGTGAAATTGTATAGCAGCTTATCAAAGGAAAAAAGGTTGAGTATGTCAGAATTTTGAAGGCGTTATCTGATGTGTTTGCTTGGGCATATGAGTATTTGAGAACATATCACACCAACATCATTGAGCACAAAATCCCTTTGAAATAAGATGCCAAACCTTTCAAGCAAAAGCTCAGACAGATAAATCCCATGTTGTTGCCGATTATGGAAAAGGAAGTGATGATCCGTATTTTATGAGAAGAAAAAAATGAATACATATTATTAAAATATGCTTAACATAGAATAACATATATACAATAAACTGGTTTTCTATTCAATAAGGAAATAAACTGAAACTGTAAAATGCAGCGGAAAACAAGCTTACTAGAATGGTGGCGGCTTATCTCTGAGAAGATATGTGACGGATGCGCTCATTTGCAAGAAGATCATTACAATGAGGATATGTAGGCATTTTTAAAATAAACAGGAATGTAAAAATCCCTAGACATCCAAAAACCTAACCCTATGAGATGAAGTGCCAAAAGTCATGTCCGCCCCCGTTTGGGTAAGTTAGTACATCAACTTCCCGGGGTCGTAACTTTTGCATACAATCTCCGTTTTAGGCACATGATAGCTTGTTGGAAAGGTATCATCAAGGAGATTAATTTTGGGGGCTCAATAAATCCTTCATATATATTTGAGAAGCATGATTTTGAAAAACCTTCATTTAGGCCCTCAAAATGGCCCCAGAAGTTAAAAATTTCTAAAAATAGTAAATTGCCAAAATTGCCAGAAAATTGTTTTCAGTGAGTTGGACAAGGTGGGTGGCCACCGATATCCACCTAGATAAATCCTCCCTCCTTAGGAAGAAATTTTCTCCATTGCATTGATTTCCCCCATCAGATAAGGAAATTTCTACTAAGTTTGGCCCCAGGTGAGCCACTTGCCTTGGTGCAGGAGATGCCCTGCTTTGACGACTCGATAAAGCTGAAACCCTTGCTTTCGAGTGCCCTTGATATTTGTGTCTACAACCTGATCTCTGAATTCTTGTTGCATGTAGTCAAGGTTGAGATCTGTTGGTTTCAACTAATATGTTATCTCAGAGGTGTTTAATAATGGTGGGAAATATGGCCGAAGGAGAACCACGTTGAAGACTGGGTGCAGGCCAAGGAAAAGGGGAATGTTGAGCTCAAAATCATTGTCACCCACAGCCTTGGTGAATATGTATGGCCCATAACGGAGTGGTATAAGATTTTTATGGGGCCCTATAAGGCATTCTTTCTGCAAGTGAAACAAAACTTTGTCTCCCACACTTATGTGGCACCTGATGTTGATCATGGCATTTCTTGTACTTGGCATTAGACTTTTGTAGAATATCATGAACCTGTTGGTGAATGTGTTGGATCCTCTGAATGAATTGGGTGGCTTTGTCATATTTTAGTGGAGCATGGGATGAGTCGGTCGAGGTGGTCACCAGGGGTAGTGCAACATCCATGGGGCCCAATGGTTGGAATCCCAACCCCACCTGAAAGGGGTTGTGGCTAGTTGAGCTATGCAGGGCTCGTTTGTAGTTATGTTGGACATAGGGAAGACTCTCATCCCATGTGCGGGGGTGTTTTTAATTGTACATGTGTAGGATATGTATGATCATATGATTGACGACCTCAGTTTAGCCATCTGTTTGGGGGTGGAAGGTAGTAGATTTGGTGATCTTGGTATCCAGAAGTGACCAGAAGCTCGACCAGAATGTGTTGAGGAACTAACTGTCACAGTCTGAGATAATGGTTTATGAGATCCCAAAATGTACCCATACTCATTCAAAGAAGAGCTTGGCAGTGGGTTATGTTGTGATCTTCTTCTTGTAGGCAGCTAGAATCACCATTTTGGAAAAGCGATCAACAACCACAAAAACACAGTCATTTCCCCTCTTGGTGGATGGGAGGCCTGACATGTAGTCCATTGAGATGGATTCCCACAACCTGTCAGGAGTAAGAAAAGGGGTGTACATGCCCTATTTCTTAGTGATCGGTTTGGCAATAGCGCAGGCAGTGCAGGATCTGATATACTTGCTGACATCCTGTCGAAGTTTTGGCCAATAGAAATGTTTCTGCATCACTGCAACTGTCTTTTTGATACCAAAGTATCCTGCCACCCAACTGTAGTGATCTTCCCAAATCAGCTTCCCACGCTCTCTTGATGAAACGCAAAGATGGCCCAGACGACACAACAACCCATATTGAAGATGGAAATTAGCAACCACTGAGTTGGGACCCAACATTCGGTAGGTGGTGGAGAAGTCAGGGTCTGTCTCGTAGAGGTGGGGCCATCCAGAGGTCTCATGGTAATAAGAGTCTAGCACTGTGGTGAGTTCTACGAATGGAGGTCGGCTGAGGCAATCAACAACTCGGTTAGTACTTCATGTTTTATACTTGATGTTGAGGTGGAACTGCTGTAAGTATGTGGACCACTTTTGATGGCGGTGATTCTACAATTTTCCTTGGGTCTGCATGAACTGTAGTGGCTTGTGATCAGTGTGGATGACTGTCTCCTTCCCAAGAATATAATGTTTCCACTGGCGAAAATCTTGCACAATAGAGTACATTTCTTTGTCGTAAGTAGGGTATTTATGGAAAACATCTGATAGTGTCTCACTGTGATATGCCATGGGGTGGCCGTGTTGAGTGAGAACGGTGCCCACAACATAGTTTGAAGCTTTTGTCTCGATCTCAAAGGGATTTTTCAGGTCTGTTAATGAAAGTACTAGGGATGAGCACAAATTCTTATTCAAGTCATCGAAAGCTTGTTGTTGGGACAGTCCCCCCACAAATTTTTCCTTATCACCACCCCTGGTTACTTGGCTGAGGGCCCATGCGATATGAGAGAATCCCAACATGAACTTGCGATAGAAATTGGTGAGGCCAAAGAAGCTTCGATTTTCAATGAGTGTGGTTGGGTTTGGCCAGTCACGGATGACCTGGATCTTGGTTGGATCCACATGCACACCATGTCAATCAATGATGTATCCTAAGTAATGGACCATGTCCATGCTGAAGAATCATTTTTTCCAAGTTTGCATATAGTTTTTGTTGTCGCAGGGTGTGCAGAACCTACTAAATATGCTGCAAGTGTTCCACCCAAGTATTGTTGTAGATGAGGATGTCATCCATATACACCACTACAAAATTATTTGTGAAAGGTCGTAGGATATCATCCATCATCCTCATAAACATTGTTGGAGCATTTTTCAAACCAAAGGGCATGACCAACCATTCAAAAATACCTTCTTTTGACTTGAAGGCGGTCTTCCATACATCTGTCTATTCTATTGGGACCTGGTGGTAGAAATACTTCAGATCAATCTTACTAAATTATTTGACTCCCATGAGATGATCAAAGAGGTCATCGATTCAGGGAATTGGGTATTTGTTTCGGACTGTAATTTTATTCAGGGCCCGGTAATCAATGTGGAGTCACTAGGTCCCATCTTTCTTCTGCACCAGCACGATTGGGCTCCGACAAGATTATGAGTTGGGACATATGTGCCCCTTATGGAGCAGTTCTTGGATGTACCTCTTGATATACTCATTTTCTAGGAAAGAGTGGCAGTAGACTAGCCCATTGGGTAGCGGTGCACCTGGAGTCATATCGATGGGATGCTTGACCTGGTAGTGAAAAGGTACCCCAGTAGGAGAGTGTTGGTCACTATAATTGCTTATTTAACTAAACAATCAAGTGCTACATAAATTGTCAACCCAGGGAAGTCTGTTTATTTCAAAGGTAATCACACACTGTATATGCTCAATCTCAAAAGCAATCTAGAGTTGTAGTAAAAATACATTAATCAAACCTTGCCTTGAACAAACTGAAGTTCTACTTTGAATTACAGGAAAGCAACCTACCTATTGCAGAGTTCAAAGTTTAAAGAAATAATTGTCCGAAGAATCCTGGATTACATTAAGAAATAACAACCTAGGAAAGAAATCTTTCAAGATACTGCAAAAGGAAAGACCAACTATTCTGTAATAGAGAACATGACCCTATTCCCCAAGCAGGAATCTTCAACACATGTCCCTGATTATCACGCTTTCATAAATTCGCCAAACAGGATTGCTAACTAGAATGATTAACAGTTACCCAAGCATGAATTATATGAAAACAATGTAACAATCAGTAAGGCAGAGTTTCAGCAAAACAGAGTTCAGTAAAGTAGTGTTTCAGCAAAATAGAATTTAATCAAGGCATGAACAGAAATAACACTAACACACTACAGAGCTAATGGGTGAATCTTGTGAAGAAGGTGGGCCCTCCCTTCTCACAAGATTCCCCTGAAACGAAAGGAACTAGAAAGAAATGCTCAGAACAATCTTTTATTCATCTGTCAACTGTATCATGTTACAATGTCTGAAGTAAACACGTCCTTCTCTGTAATTCCTGTCTTCGCCAACCAAAAGTCCCCTTCTAATGATGATTTCCCCTTATTTAAAAAGAAGAATCCCCTCGATACAATTGATCATCAAATTACATGTGCACATCTGAATCCTATTCTTAGTCAGATCTGATCTCTATACTGGAATAGGATATCCTGGTCTCCCGTAACAGAATACTATTACAATAGTTGGGTGTAACTGTTACGGCTGGTGTTAATAGCTTCTTTATTTATCTTCTTGTTACTATTGTTGTCTATTGTTTCAGCATCGCAAATCGCAGCCTGTTTCAGCAACAGGATTTGCGTTCTAACGGTTTCAGCAATATGGTCTCAAACAACAACGATGGTTAATTCTGGCTCAAGGTGCGGCTATTGTGGTCAATGTAACAACTTCTTCTTTGTGTGAATTGTTGTTTTAGCATTGTAGACCACGGAGAGTGTAACAGCTTCTTCTTTGTGTGAATTGTTGTTTCAGCATCGTAGACCATGGAGAGTGTAACAACTTCTTCTTTGTGTGAATTGTTGTTTCATCATCGTAGACCACGGAGAGTGTAACAGCTTCTTCTTGTGTGAATTTATGTTTCAGCATCGTAGACCACAGACTGTTTTAGCTATGGGGTTTGCGTGCTCTTGACTGTTTCAGCAACGGGCCTTCAAACAACAACGATAATCTGCAGTGAACTATTTCAGCACTTATATATTTCTGATCGATGGTTAAGTATGAGAGTAATGTAAAATTATATGCAAAACAAATTAAACATATAGTAAAGAGAAGAGACGTTATATACCTTTAGAAAGATAGGGTAAGGTGATAATGTAGGTTTAAATGTGAGTGGAAAAAGGATGTAATGGTAGCAAAAAATGTGAACAAAAAGGTACATTATAGGGTCCTAACATCCCCCCCCCCAACTTAAAAGGTTGCATGTCCTCAGGCAAATTCAATCTGAATCAGAATCTGAATACCGACTCTGAGCGTGCAAGTTACTTAAGCAGTAGCTATGGAAAGTTTTGTCTGTTGGAGATCTGAATACTTGAATGCGTTGTAGCCTTTGCCAAGCTATTGTTTCGGCCTTCTTGGGAAACTTATAATGAACTTGATATTTCTCTACTGGCATCCACAGGATAGGGAAATGAAACTGATAACCTATCCAGCTTTCAGCACATTGCTGAACACATTTGATGTAGCTAGGTACCTGGGAGATTGTTGTCTCAAGATTAGTGGGGCTAAAGGGATTGTGTTCATGTCTTTTCTCAGTAGATTGTTGCCAAAACATGTTATTTGCTTGCAGGGCAGCGATCTCTGTGGATTTAATGAACTGTTGACAATCTTGAAGCACTGTTGTCTGTAGTTGCCGAATGTATTGAGTCATCCCTGGTTTCTTCAAAAACTGATAATATTCTGCAACAAAGGTGGCAGCATTTTGTGGTTCTGGCCGTATCCAGAGAAGGCGGTTATCCTCATTATGCTTGGTAGCTAGGAAGTCATCCTGCCATATAATCTGATTGTTAAGGAAGGAGGTGAGTGCCCGAATCTGGATATCACCGATAAGAGGGTTAAGGTTAAGCTATCGGTTTTCAAGGATGGCCTCATTATGAATATATACCTCACAGAGGAGGTGTTGATCCATAACAGAGGCTTCTGCAAAGGTTCTAACAAAATCTGTTGGATTTAACACTGCATGGGGTCTGCCTTCTTTGATTGAGTTAATATGAAAAAATGTAAGTCGTTCCATAAGGAACAGAGAGTAATTGGAGGATGGTTTCCTTGCAGCCAACAACTTTTGTGCCAAGTCAAACATCAGGAGCAATTTTCCTTTTAGCTCTTTATTCTGCTTCTTATGGGCACGAGATTCTTGGCGTGTTTGCTCCAAATCTTCCCATCTTGAATAGATATGGTTTAGCAAGAGTAGTCTGTGTTCCTGCAGGCTTTTGTCATGTGTAACAGCAGACTCTTTTTTCCATTTGTCCATTATTGCCTGCTCATCCCATGGTTGAGTTTGTGTTTCATCATCGCAAGTGATAGGCTGAGGTAGGGTCTGAGTGGCTTGTTCCACAAAGGTGTGGGTATTGATCTGGCTAGGAGGGGAAGATTCATCAATAAGCAATGTTTGTACAACTTTATTAACAAAAACAGGAGCTTAAGATTTGACAATTGTTGTAGGCCAGGGTTCATTTTTAATTTTGGAAGGTCCTGCTGGTTCTTGTGTAACAGCAGGGTTTTCTTCTTTGACTGTAAAATTCGTAGGTGCAGGGGAAGCTCCTGGCATTGGAATTTGAATTAATTTGTAGCCTGCTTGATAATAGATGTCCCCACATTGACTGCACATATACTCTCTACATTGATTCTCTGTTGTATTTTCCTTTTTCATGGTCGCTATGCGAGCTAGGGTGTACAATTTAAGTTCCTTCTCGTTGGCTTCCTTTACCATGACTAGCTCTTGCTTGTAGGCTTCCAGTTCAGACCTTAGGAACTCATTTTCTTGTAAGACAGAGGCCATTGTTGGTTTTGTTTGTTGATATTTCAAGGGTGTATTAAGAGGGGTGACTGGTTCTTGTGTAACAATCACAGTCGCACTAGCTGGTTCTTTTGGAGCAGCTACAGGATCGGCAGCTGATTCTTGTATTTCATTTTCTTGATGTAGAGAAAGTAATGTTGCAGCACCATGGGCATCTGATTCCTGTATCTCGGTAACAATATCAGCAGTTGGTTCTTGTGTTTCAGCTGTAGTTGGTTCTTGTGTAATAGCTATAGTTGGTTCTTTTGTTTCAGCTACTGAATGAGTAGCTGGTTCTTGTGTTTCAACTACTTGATGAGTAGTTGGTTCTTGTGTTTCAACTACTTGATGAGTAGCTGGTTCTTGTGTTTTAGCTACTGAATGAGTAGTTGGTTCTTGTGTTTCAGCTACTGAATGAGTAGTTGGTTCTTGTGTTTCAACTACTTGATGAGTAGTTGGTTCTTGTGTTTCAGCTACTTGATGAGTAGCTGGTTCTTGTGTTTTAGCTACTTGATTTGAAAAGGATGATGTCACAACACACTGGGCCTCTGGTTCTTGTGTTCCAGTGCCTGTGGGTGGAATAGGTAAAAATTCCAGAATTTGGCAGGGTGGAGGTATACGGGGTTTTATCCGGATGGGTTGGGGGTTTAGAGCAGTGGCAGTAGTGGCTGCTCTTGTTGAGGTCCTTGTTCATTTTCTTTGTAGAAAGGGTGGAAAAAGAGGAATTTGCTTTCGTTTGCATGGGGGTTTTCCCTCAGTGATGGGGCAGGGAGAGTTGTCTGGTTCAGAATCATTGCTAAGGATATGAACAGTAGGAGTGGATGATTCTGGTAAGATGTGGGGCGGGCTTGGTATGGTAGGGAGGTTAATTGGATTGATTGGGTCTGTAGGCAGACTGTTAGGTACTTCCGGAGGGTCTGGAGGGTTTTGTGGTTGTTGTTCCTGAAGATTTTCAGGATGTTCAACAACTTCTTGGGGGTTTATGGGTGGGTTGTTTAGGGGAGGGTTTTGTTGGGAAAAACCCTTTTGGATAAGTAGTTGAGAGAGACGGTGATGGGTGAGGGAAAGGGCAGGATTTTTAGCCTTTTTACAGTAATGCAACATATTTTTAATACATCCGAGCAGATAATAAGGAATGTTCACCAATCTAGCATGTCGTAAATGAGAAAACAGGAAAAAATCGTACTAGTAGACTACCTGGTATTGGCCTTCATAGGTAAGGTAGTGCTTGACAAACTCTGCAACTTTCAGCCAAGGAGGCGGCAACGAGCTAAGTCAGACACCCCGGCCTTTAGGCTCAATTTTTTTCCCCTGGTAAGAGGAAATCCTGTTGGGCATTAAGGATGATATGTTTGTGGTTGAACCAGCAAATGCCATTGGCAGGGAGACCCAAAACCTGTGCTATATCATCCTTTGTAATTGGAATCCAAACCCCTTGAACAATGGAATGATCTTCCTGGAGATTTCGAGCAAATTGAAGAACCTGTTGTTGATCAAATCCCTGGAGCCTCTGAAAATAACCCAACCATCCTGCTTGCAAAAAAATTTGATAGACTTCTGGGTATAGTTCTAACAGGGATGTCGTGGTGGGTTTGTACCATATAATAGGGCCTCCCATAGCTAACAACTCAGTAAAATGCACCATCAGAGAGTCGAGTAATCGCTTCTGTGCAGAGTGAGTTTTTCGGGTGAAGGCATGCAAATGGTGGTGAAACAAACGAAAGGATGGTAAAAAAAGAATGACGGTGGTTTGTTCGTGTGAAATGATGGTATAATATTTCGATATTTTCCCCCTTCAAGTACGGCTAAAATAATGATTTTACATGAGTGGTAATAATGAGTTGGGATCTTCTCATTAACTATAGTTCAATTGTATTTACATATAAAGTTTACATACCTCATCTTTACCTTTTGATTCGTGCTTCAAACAAAATGTAGTGTCTGTCCATAATAGTTCTGCAGTAGCCATGGCAGAGACTTTTGATTTGTTAGAGAAATTGTATCAATGATTTGTTTAGTGGAAGGACAAAATGTAGTATGAGAGTGCAAAAGCTTATTGACAGAGAATGCTGAAAAGTTGGTGTTTCAGCAACAGGGAAAGAATAGAGAAATGTTTGTTGAAGGGTGATGTTGCAGAATACTGCTGAGGAAGTGATGTTTCAGCCATAGAAGGAAGGGCGAAATTTTTTTGAACAGTAGTGTTTCGGCAATGGGGAAAATATGAAAAATTGTGAAACAGTGAGCAATGGGATAAAAATGTGAAAAACTGCGGAACAATGGTGTTTCGGCAATGGGGAAAAATGTGAGAAATTGTTGAACAGTGGTGTTTCAGCAATGGGGAAAAATGTGAAAATTTGTTGAACAGTGGTGTTTCAGCAATGGGAAAAGAAAGGCGAGAAATTGTGGAACAGTGGTGTTTCGGCAATGGAGAAAAATGTGAAAAATTGTTGAACAATGATGTTTCAGCAATGGGGAAAATGTGAAAAATTGTTGAACAGTGGTGTTTCAGCAATGGGAAAAAAGGGAAGTAGTGTTTCACAAGATGAAGCTTGGCTCTTCTTGGAGTAAGATCGTCCTTTCTTGGTAGGCCTTTTCTTTGATCCAGAATCTGCAAAATTCAATTGTAACATGTTATTTCTTGACAGGGATTATTAGTAAATGAAATCTAATCTAATACTAAAGAAATTAATTTAAAAAAAAATTAATTGCAATGAGGGGTAGGAGGCCCTTCTAAAAAGAGGTAATAAGAGTCTACCACACATGTGGCCTTAAAATCTTCTTTGGAAATAGGACGCTTGTACAAACAGAGCCGATGACCATTTATAAGTAACAGTGTTTTAGAGTCATCGATTGTGAGGAGCCTTACTATTCCATTGGGGAAAACAGTGTCCACTTTGTAAGGTCCAAGTCATCTTGTACGTAGTTTCCCTTGAAATTATTTAAGCCGAGAATCATACAGTAGGGCCCAATTTCCTTTTTGGAATTGCTTATGCTTGATAGTTTTGTCATGCCATTTTGATCTTTGTTGTTGAATCATAGTTGTCTGATGAATGACATCTAGTCTTTTTTCATCCAGTTCATTAAGTTGTTGCAACCTGGTTGTCTGTGCGTCGGTTAAATCAAGGTTGACAGCTAAATCAGTCCTTAAGGTTTTGATTTCAAATTCCACAGGAAAGACGACACTTTTTCCATAAACTAATTCATAGGGAGAGAATCCTATAGTATTTCTCCAGGTAGTTTTGTAGGCCCATAATGCTTCAGGGAGCCTATGAGACCAGTCCTTTCTGTTTTCCTTCACTATTTTTGTGAGAATGGATTCTATTACTTTATTTGCGCTTTCCACCTGTCCATTGGCTTGGGGGTGGTATGGTGTAGTTATTCTATGCTGAATATGATATTTCTGAAGGGTAGATTTAAAACCATGAGAAGTGAAAGGAGGTCCCCCATATGTAACTAATTCTCTTGGCACTCCAAATCTGATGAAGATGTCTTCAAATAGGAAGACTAGAACTGCTTCTTCGGTCGCTCTATGGAGTGCTTTAGCTTCCACCCATTTGGTCATATAATCTGTGCAGACCACTATATAAACTTTCTGATTGGATGGGGGGTTAATGGGTCCTACAAAGTCTAAGGCCCATATTTCAAATGGTTCAAGTAATACCTAGGGATTTAATGGCATTTCATCTCTATGATTAGGTTGGCCCATTCTTTGACAGCTATCACAGGACCGGACATATTTCTTTGCATCTTTAAAAAGTGAGGGCCAATAATACCCCATCCTGAGAATTTTATGTGTTGTTCTCTTATCAGCAAAATGCCCTCCATAAGGGCCATCATGACAAGATTTTAGTAGATCATAAACCTCAACTTCTCTAATGCACCTTCGGATTTCTTGATCAAGTCCTGTGTGGAAAAAACACCCACTTATCCAGCTATACCGAGCACTTTGTTGAATGATTCTTCTTTTCTCTCGGTGGAATAGGTGTGGTGGTAACTTCCCTGCAACCAAGTAGTTAGCGATGTTTGCATACCATGGTGAGTGAGCAGATACTGCAAATAGATATTCATCAAGAAATGAATCATCTACTGGGGTATTATCATCAGGTGTTAACCGAGAAAGAAAATCAACAACTACATTTTCTTTTCTTGGTCTATCTACAATTGTAATATCAAATTCTTGTAATAATAGTAACCATCTGGTGACTCTAGCATTTGTGATAGGTTTGTTCATTAGATATTTGATAGCTGAGTGATCAGTATGGACAAGAGTAGAGTAGCCAGTGATGTAATGTTGAAATTTATTAATAGCATAGATAACTGCTAACAATTCCTTTTCGGTAACTGTATAATTAAGTTCAGTAGGAGTCATATTCTTGCTAATTAAGTAAATAGCATAAGGGAGATGATTTTCTTCTTGTCCCAAGACAACTCCTATTGCAGTATCTGAAGCATCAGAGGATATATGAAAGGGAAGTGTCCAATCAGGTCCTCTAAGAATAGGAGTTATAGATAACTGATATTTAAGTGTATTAAATGCTTCCTAGCAAGGGTTAGTCCATTTGAATTCGACATTTTTCATCAGTAACACAAACAAAGGAGAAGCTATTTTAGAAAAAAATTGATAAATCTTATGTAGTATCCAGCATGTCCTAGAAAACTTCTCACCTTTGTCTAGGTTTTGGGGATAGGAAGATTTTTAATGACTTGTATCTTGGATGGATCCACCTGGATTCCTTGAGATGAAATAAAATGTCCAAGCACTATTCCTTCACTCATCATCATATGACATTTTTCTGTTCTTAAGGAGAGGTGGGCTTGTATACATCGTTTAAGTACTTTCTCAGGGTTTTGTAGTGCTTCCTGAAAAGAAACACCATAAGGGGTAAAATCATCCATAAAAATTTCCATAGAGTCATTAAGCATATTAGAAAAGATTCCTATAACTGCTCTTTGAAAGGTTGTTGGTGCATTACATAGTCGAAATGGGAGAACTCTATAAGCAAAAGTTCCCCAAGGGCTAATAAAAGTGGTTTTATCTTAGTCTTGGGGTGCAATTTTGATCTGATTATACCAACTGAAACCATCTAAAAAGGAGAAAAATTTCTTCCCTGACAAACTGTCTAACACTTGATCAATGAATGTTAACGGGAAGTGATCTTTTTGAGTGGTTTTATTTAAGGCTCTATAATCTACACATACTCTCCATTTCTCTCTTTTCTTATGAACTATTACCAACGGGGAAACCCATTCACTATCCGATATAGGATAAATAAACCCCGCATTGAACAATTTTTTAAGTTCCTCTTTAAGGATTTCTGTAAGGTAGCTAGAGAGGTAGTGGGGGGGCCTAGAGGGAACATAGTGATAATAGTGGACATCATTCAAGGTAAGGTCGACTAGGTCCACTATATTATTAAATAAGGCCCACTATGGTAGTTAAATATAATAAATGGGTAATTAGATATAATAAATGTAAGAGGACTTCTTAGAAGGTTCTACTTCTAGAAGATTCCTCCTCTAGAATGTTCTTAGGTGATGGTAGCACTATATAAATGGATTCAAGAAATGTAATGAGATATGAAGAGAAGTATTGTACTTGGAGCGGTATCTCAATAGGAGGATGCCCCCTCGAAGAGGCAAGTGAACAGGAGAGGATCCCTTCCATAATAGGATCCATTGTATGGTGTTGCCCTACCTCAAGGGTTTGATATAATAAAGTTGTGTTTTTCTATATTATTCTTATATATCTGTTGTGGTTTTTTGTATTTGGTTATTTGGTTCTTAACAAGTGGTATCAGAACACTTTCTTTGGGCAGACATTCTGGGCAAATATTTTTTATTTTTGCAGATTTTTTTTTCGGAGAAGAAAAAAGAGGGCCGCGACATTCCAGAACTTTTTGATATATTTTTGTACAAAATTTGCAGAAACAGTTTGTATATATGAGTTCCTCTCATAAAAACACCCAAGTTGAAAAAACAAATCTTCCGAAACGGAGTCAGGAAGGTCAAGATATTGAGGTTTTAAAATCTGCAAATTTTCAGGGTTTTTTCTGCGGATGGCAGCGCGATTTGTTTTTATTTCTGTAGAATTTGGAGGTCGAATTTGCTCAAATAAATTACCTATCTGAGTTCTTCTCACAATTTCACCCAATTTAAAAAAAAAAATCATCCGAAACGGAGTCCAGGAAGTGAAGTTATGAGCATTTTAAGTTCAACAGTGTTTTAGGGTTTTTCCAGAAAAAGCCGTGATTTTCTGCCGAAACTTATTAGGTCTATTTTTTGTTTTTTTTTCATGACGGTTGAGGGATTGAAGAGTTCATAGGGTGCTCAGATGGCTATTTCTTCTCAAAAGCTCAAATAAATTCTTGAAGCATTCAAATCTCAATTGTATGACACATTGTGTAACACATTGCATGACAAATTTCATGACCTTGCAGATGACCTCAATAATAGGCTTCGTAGTTCATTGGATAGAATGCATGAGAGATTTCTTATGGAAGACATCATCAGGGATGAATATAATCAAGAAATATATTCTTGGTATGATTTTGAGGACGATTGTGATGATTGATATATGGATAGTTTCCATTTCTGGGATGACAACCACTTCCATATTTTATTTGATGACTCTACTCCACCTTCTGTAGAGAACATCAATGTCCCACATCAAGAGCTAGTTATCAACATTCAGTCTGCATATTTTACAGTGGTATTATTCCTTCCAGATTCTTCTATGACCATTTTCCACTATGTGGATGGATCTTCTTATTTGGATCCACATGATAGGTGTCAGTCTTTGGAGCATCATTTGGAGTTGGTTATTGGGTTCCAAAATCTTCTTCGGGGAGTTCACATGAGCACTTGGACATGGGACCCGGGCTTACAATGGTGGTTGGACTACTTCAGCATGGTGGATTTCCTTTCTACATGGGACCTTGGTTCTTTAATCTTCTTCAACATTATGTTCCACAATTATCCATGGGACCTTGGTTCTTTAATCTTCTTCAACATTATGTTCCACAATTATCCATGGGACCCTGGTATATGGTTGTACATCAAGCATTGAGGACAACACTTTCATAAGGGGGATGGAATGTAAGGTAGCTAGAGAGGTAGTGGAGGGGCCTAGAGGGCCCATAGTGATAATAGTGGAGGTCATTCAATGTAAGGTGGACTAGGTCCACTATATTATTAAATAAGACCCACTATGGTAGTTAAATATAATAAATGGGTAATTAGATATAATAAATGTAAGAGGACTTCTTAGAAGGTTCTACTTCTAGAAGATTCCTCCTCTAGAATGTTCTTAGGTGATGGTAGCACTATATAAAGAGATTCAATAAATGTAATGAGACATGAAGAGAATTATTGTATATGGAGCGGTAGCTCAATAGGAGGATGCCCCCTCGAAGAGGCAAGTGAACAGGAGAGGATCCCTTCCATAATAGGATCTATCGTATGGTGTTTCCCTACCTCAAGGGTTTTGATAGTAATAAAGAAGATTTTGCATATTGTTCTTTATATCTATTGTGGTGCTTTTTTATTCAGTCTTTGGTTCTTAACAATTTCTCTTAAATTAGGGTTCATTTGTCGTTGAGATTGGCAGATCGGTCAACAATCTTCCTTGATATATATATGATGAGTACATAATTCGGGAGAGATTCATTTCATATCTGTATAGTCCCATGTGAATGCTTCTTTATGTTCAAGAAGTAACTTCATTAATTGTTGTGTTCCAGCATTTGTCAGGTTGGGGTTTATGTTCAGTGTTTTGCCAGGTTCAATTTCTACTGGTATGCTTTTAGAAGAGATGGTGGCAGATGTTTGAGGTGGGTTTTCAGAGTTAAGGTTTTCCTGATTATCTGACTCCAAAAGTGTAGCTAGTT
>ML790361.1:145991-162162 GCA_009831015.1 Picea engelmannii | reverse complement strand
TGAAGATAAACCATGAAAGTTAGGTAACGCTGAGAGTGGAATGTTCTTCATGGGAGATACCCCTCTAGGAAGATCACCAATAGGAAATCCTAAAGTGGAAAAAGAGTTTTCATCATTTACCTCTCTTTCAGGACCTGCCTGTTTTTCATGATGCAGTTATTCATTATACTCATCCATGTTTTCTTCTGTTTGCTCCCCTTCTGCGCTTGCTCTGTCCTCAATGTTTCCTACTAGTTTCTCGACTATCTCAGGACTCCAAACCTCTTTCCCCGTTTCAAAGTTTTCTTGAAAGGAAGGTTAGGATTTTGGTTTCCGAGAGTTTGGTCGTTGAGGAGCAGCAGATTCAGATTTTGATATAATCTCGTCAATATAAGTCTTTCTTCCTCCCCTTCCTCTACCCCTGCCCACCTGTAGGGTCAGTTTCTTTGGGGTCTCCGCGTCCTCTCATGCAATGTTTATATCTGAAAGAACATAAGTGCTCTTGAAATCTATAATTACCTTCCCCGACAATGGCACCAAAATGTTGGTCACTATAATTGCTTATTTAACTAAACAATCAAGTGCTACATAAATTGTCAACCCAGGGAAGTCTGTTTATTTCAAAGGTAATCACACACTGTATATATTCAATCTCAAAATCAATCTAGAGTTGTAGTAAAAATACATTAATCACACCTTGCCTTGAACAAACTGAAGTTCTACTTTGAATTACAGGAAAGCAACCTACCTATTGCAGAGTTCAAAATTTAAAGAAATAATTTTCCGAAGAATCCTAGATTACATTAAGAAATAACAACCTAGGAAAGAAATATTTCAAGATACTGCAAAAGGAAAGACCAACTATTTTGTAACAGAGAACGGGACCCTATTCCCCAAGTAGGAATCTTCAGCGCATGTCCCTGATTATCACGCTTTCATAAATTCGCCAAACAAGATTGATAACTAGAATGATTAACATTTACCCAAGCATGAATTATATGAAAACAATGGAACAATCAGTAAGGCAGAGTTTCAGCAAAACAGAGTTCAGTAAAGTAGTGTTTCAGCAAAATAGAATTTAATCAAGGCATGAACAGAAATTACACTAACACACTACAGAGCTAATGGGTGAATCTTGTGAAGAAGGTGGGCCCTCCCTTCTCACAAGATTCCCTTGAAATGAAAGGAACTAGAAAGAAATGCTCAGAACAATCTTTTATTCATCTGTCAACTGTATCATGTTACAATGTCTGAAGTATACACGTCCTTCTCTGTAATTCCTGTCTTCGCCAACCAAAAGTCCCCTTCTAATGATGATTTACCCTTATTTAAAGAGGAGAATCCCCTCGATACAATTGATCATCAAATTACATGTGCACATCTGAATCCTATTCTTAGTCAGATCTGATCTCTATACTAGAATAGGATATCCTGGTCTCCCGTAATAGAATACTATTACAATAGTTGGGTGTAGCTATTACGGCTGGTGTTAACATCTTCTTTATTTATCTTCTTGTTACTATTGTTGTCTACTATTTTAGGATTTGCATTCTGACTGTTTCAGCAATGTGGTCTCAAACAACAACGATGGTTAATTATGGCTCAAGGTGCGGCTGTTGTGGTCAATGTAACAGCTTCTTCTTTGTGTGAATTGATGTTTCAGCATCGTAGACCACGGAGAGTGTAACAACTTCTTCTTTGTGTGAATTGTTGTTTCAACATCGTAGACCACGGAGAGTGTAACAACTTCTTCTTTGTGTGAATTGTTGTTTTAGCATCGTAGACCACGGAGAGAGTAACAGCTTCTTCTTATGTGAATTGTTGTTTCAGCATCATAGACCATGGACTATTTCAGCCACGGGGTTTGCGTTCTCTTGACTGTTTCAGCAACGGGCCTTCAAACAACAACGATAATCTATAGTGAACTGTTTCAACACTTATATATTTCTGATCGATGGTTAAGTATGAGAGTAATGTAAAATTATATGAAAAACAAATTAAACATATAGTAAAGAGAAGAGACGTTATATACCTTTAGAAAGATAGGGTAAGGTGATAATGTAGGTTTAAATGTGAGTGGAAAAAGGATGTAATGGTAGCAAAAAGTGTGAACAAAAAGGTACATTATAGGGTCCTAACAGAGAGGAGAAGATATCTGACTATTCTTCCACGACCTTATCCACTTGATTTTGTTGTGTGGAGAGATCGAACGTGGAGGCCCTAGATGTGGCTTCAATCTTTTTCTCACTCTGAGAGAAAATCATGAAGAAGACAAATTTCCCAGTCTAAGAGATGACCTTCTTGCATTGCTTGGTAGAGATCAAGGAAATAACACTAGGAGGGACTGCCTCGGATATCCTGTACAATTTCCTGTTCAAATTAATATTAACAGTATGAGTCCTAGACTCATATACAACATGAAGTTTCCATAAATAAGGCTAGCCCAAAATAACATTACAAACTTCGAGAGGGTAAACATCACACAATACCTCGTCTTTGAAGGGATTTATACTATACGACAGTTGACACAATTAGCTGACGTAGAGATCGCTTCCTTAGCAGAGCCATCCAATAGTGTAGGATTGTGGGTGTAGCATTGTCGGCGGAGACATCCTCTTGATGACCTTTGCTGAGATGAGGTTATTTTGGATACCGCTATCAACGATGAAGTGCAGTGGGGTGCCTTTTACCCACATATGTGAATGGAAGAGATGCTCGCCTTCTTATGGCTCGTCTAGTGGAGCTTGGTGGTAGAAATGGTGGCACTGAGTTCCGTGTCAATGATCCATCATCCCATTTCTGGTTCTGACTCAAATTCATAACCTACATCTGATTCAGTTTAGACACCAGCGACTGCTTTGAGCGGTAATCAACAGTGTTATGCCAAGGACTCTTATGGAAGTCGCACCACTTCTCGATATCTTTCTTTGTCTTTAGGTGTCCTTCTTTGCTTGCGGATTGGAATGGTTTTCTTGATATTTTCCATCTTTGATCTGTCCTTTTCTTTGTGGGTTGGGCCCACCCATTCCTGGATTTTTATATGAGGGGTTCCCAGGCCCAAATTCTCGCATCTTTTATTTGAGATTCTGCTTGATTTTGACGGCATATCAGTAGGCCATGCCCAAGGAAGAAATATCTAGAAATTCCATTTCAGTATGGATGTATCTATGCAGAGCAAAATAATACTTGATCACTAGATGTCGCTCTGAATCTTTGATACCTAGCTTGGTGCGCAAGGTATGGAAGATATTTTTGAACTCTGGCACTGCTTGGTCTCTTTCTTGCCGCAATGTGGTCTATTTGGTATAAAAGTCGTCATAACTTTCGATATGGTAGTATTGTTAATTAATAGCATCTCTGAAGGATTCCCAGGTGACCACGACTGTAAATAATGAGGGTTGCTTTATTTCATTTTTCTCACAGAAAGTTTCCCACCAATGTTTGACATGGGGAATGACTTTGAGGAGTGCAAAAGTAATATTTTCTCTATTCGAAAAGTTATGGAAATAAAAATACCCTTCTAGTAGATTCAACCACTTTTCTACAACATCTGTCTCTATATAACCTTCAAATATATGAATATCTAAGTTGATTTGTACCTTGAAGGGGGCGATGCCTCCGCTCGAGGAAGATGTGTCACCTATTGGTAGTCGCCGAAGGATTTGCGTGAAACTATCCATCATCTTGTTCCTATGTTGCATGAGGGATTCCTCAAGAAACATTTTGAAAGGATCTCCTATCCCATCATATTTATTTTCTCCTGCTATGAGAGGTCGTTTGGGTGTGCGAGAGATTTTATCCTCAAGAGAAACAAGCTCGAGACACAATTCTCTGTATCCTGACCTCATTGGGGACATGCATTAAGACAACAAGGAGAAAACCACTCTGATACCATTGATCCAGATTTTATGAGAACAAATAAATGAATACAGATTATTAAAATATTCTTAACACATAATAACAGAGGTACAGTAAAACTGGTTTTCTATTCAATAAGGAAATAAGATGAAACTATAAAATGCAGCGGAAAACAAGCTTGTTGGAATGGTGGTGGCTTATCTCTGAGAAGAGATGTGACGGCTATGATCATTCGCAAGAAGATCATTACAATGAGGATTTGAAGGAATTTTTACAATAAACAAGAATGTCAAAAACCCTAGACATCCAAAAACCTAACCCTAGGAGATGAAGCGCCAAATGTCATGTGGGCCCCGTTTGGGTAAGTTAGTACATCAACTTCTTGGGGTTGTAACTTTTGCATAGGATCTTTGTTTTAGGCGCACGATAGCCCATTGGAAAGGTATCATCGAGGAGATTCATTTTTGGGGCTGAATCAGAGCCTTCATCTATCAATGAAAAGCTCGATCCCGAAAAACCTTCATTTAGGCCCTCAAAATGGCCCTGGAAGTTAAAAACTGCTAAAAATAGTAAATTGCCAAAATTGCCAGAAAATTGTTTTGAGGGAGTTGGACAACGTGGGTGGCCACTGATATCCACCTGGATCAAGTGAAGAATTTTTTGGATGCACATATCATCATCCCCTTGAGGTTTTCAGAGTGGGTGGCTAATTTGGTGCTTGTGAGGAAGAAGAATGGGGAAACCAGGTTGTGTGTTGATTTCAAAAATATGAACAAGAGATCCAAGAAAGATAACTACCCCTTGCCAAAGATGGAACACATTTGGCAGAGAGTGACAGGATCATCCAAGATTTATATGGTTGATGGATTCTCTAGTTACAATCAAATCTTTGTCTTTCCTGAAGATAGAGAGAAGACAACTTTCACAACTCCTTGGGGCACATTCATGTATGCTAAAATTCCCTTTGGATTGATGAATGCAGGAGAAACCTTCCAACGAGAAATGGGCGTTGCCTTCATTGGAGAAAAGGGAAAGTTTGTGGTCATTTATCTGGATGACATTACAGTATTCTCCAAGTCTGATGAAGAACATTGTCACCACCTAAATAAAGTCTTCTTGAAGTGTAGAAGGTTTGGTATTTCTCTCAACCCTAAGAAATCTTTATTCGCCATGAAAGAGGGAAAATTGTTGGGGAATATTATGTCAGTTGAAGGAGTGAAGATTGATCCAAGAAAAGTAGAGGCTATCCAGACCTTATATTTTCCCAGATCCAGGACAGAGGTTCAGTCTTTCTTGGGTAAAATCAACTTTCCGAGGAGGTTCATTTATAATTTTGTTGAGTTGGTCAAATACATCACATCCATGCTTAGAAAGGGAAATGAACTGAGGTGGATTGTTGAGTCTATAAATTATTCCGACCAAATCAAGAAGGCTTTGATTGAAGCACATGTGCTCATCATCCCTGACTATTCTAAGGAATTTCTGATTTTCTCTTTCACTTCATCTGATACACTAGTTGTTGTTTTTCTACAAAGAAATGCAGAGGGGCTGGAGCAACCTATTTCCTTTTTCAGCAGAGCACTGAGGGATGCAGAAATAAGATATGACTTCATGGAGAAGAAATCCTATGCTTTGGTCAAGGCCCTTGGTCTCAGTAAGGGAGATATTGATCCAGCTTGACATAGATGGGAAAAGAAGCAAGTGGATCACCAAGATTCTAGAGTTTGACCTGGAAATAAAACCCACCAAATCGGTGAAAGGCCAAGGTTTAGCCAAGTTTCTGGTTGAATCAAATTACAAATAATTGGGGGGTTAATTTCATGAATGTAGACTCAGAAAATCAGCAAAATGGGATTGTTGCTGAAGACTCTCATGTCAGCCCCAACTTAGCAAGATGTCCTTGGTACAAAGATATCATATATTTCCTACATAAGTTGAGGCCTCCTGATGGTTTGGACAAAAAAAAGGTGAGATACTTGAAACTCAAAGCAATCAAATATTGTATCATTGATCTAGTTTTGTATTGGAAGGATCCTCTGGGAGTCTTGTTGAGGTGTCTAGACCCACAAGAATCCCAAAGAGATATGATTGATTTTCATGACAGCTTGTGTGGGGGACATCGTTTTTGGAGGACCGTAGCTTATAAGATCCTCAGAGCTGGGTATTTCTGGCCCAGCCATTTTACTGATGTTTGTGCAAATATTAGAGTTTGCACCGAGTGTCAAAAGTTTGTTGGAAAGAAGCAACTCAAATATTTTCCTTTGAAACCTATAGTGGTTTCTGGACCTTTTCAGCAGTGGGGTCTCGACTTCATTGGAGAGATCCACCTAGCCTCAAATGGCTAGCACAGGTGGATTTTGACCACCACTGACTATTTTACCAAATGGATAAAATCCATCCCTACAAGGAGTGCCTCCCACAAGGTGATCATAAATTTATTTGAAGACATCATATCTAGGTTTGGTTTTCCAAGAAGGATTGTTACAGACAATGTTAACTCTTTCAGAGTTGAGCCATTGATTAATTTTTGTGAGCAGTATGGGATCACACTCATCCATTCTACTCCCTAATACCCTCAGGGAAATGGTTTAGTAGAGTATTCTAACAAGAGCCTCATAAAGGTCATCAAAAGACTGTTAGAAGACAACAAGAAAGCCTGGGATTCAAAGATGAAGTTTACATTGTGGGCTGACAGAGTTACAACCAAAAGGTCATTGGGTGTTTCCCCTTTTCATCTCGTGTATGGGGTTGAGGCTATTTTTCCTACTCATCTTTCTTTTCCTGTGGAAAATTTCCACTAGGAATACCAAGGATAACTAGACGACATGGTTAGGAGGATACTGCAGCTGGTAGAAGTCCAACATACCAGGGAACAATTGCTTGATAAAGCACAGGACCATCAGCAGGAGATAAAGTGAGCCTTTGACAAGAAGATGAGCAAGGAATATTTTCATATGGGGGATATGGTTCTCAAGTGGGATGCCCCCAAACAAGACAAAGGAAATCATGGTAAATTTGAATCCTTGTGGATTGGCCCCTTCAATATTTCTGAGGTTTTTCTGAACAACACTTATGAATTGTAGAACTTGGAGGATTATAAGGTTTTGGGTGGCCCTGTTAATGGGCATTTTCTAAAGAATTTTTTTTTTTAGGCTGTGACCGGCATCCCACCATTGTAAATACCACCCCCTTTTTGTTTTTATTTTTTATTTTTAATAAGAGACTCCATAACCCAATAGCTAAGGCACTGGAGCTATGCATTCTTGGCAGCTCACAAGGAGCATGCCATCTCCTGTGGAGCCAAATGTTATCACATAATGTTGTTTGGAGTCATATCTGTTCATTGTTAATACCTAAGTCTATAATTCCTTTCCATGTCTCTCTCCTTTTCATAGGTTAGGTCTTGAAGTTTCTCCCTTTCGACTGTTAAAATCGGTTTTCTGTTTGACCCTTTTTTCATTTTTGCACCCTGGTTTTCCTTAATGTCTTACCCAAAATAAATTTTGGCTCAAGCCTTTTTTTTTTCCTGAGGATGAACACTCTCCTCTTTTGTTTCATTCTCTAGTCCTTCTATTTTCCCAACCCACATCCAGTCGTCCAAGACTTTGTTTATAGAGGTCGTAACCGCGGGCTCAAGGTGCAATACTCAGAGCAGTTCGTTCTGGAGTCGAATCAAGAAAAAGGGGCAAGTTCTACTTTCAATGGCAAGAATTCCATGTGGAGTTCAGATTAGCGGCTTGCGAGCGTTCGAAATCTTAAAGTTGCATGAAGTATAGCTCTTGAGAAAACCCCGAAGAGAGTGTGAATCGTTGATCTTTAAGGGGATAGGTGGCAGTTGATCCAAGTTGTAATATCCCTAGGCAGAACCCAGTTTTAAATGTAAATGAAAATGTACTTAAGTTGGTGAGCCGTTTGATATCATTGTGTATGTACTTTTCATGGCATAGTGCGCACATGTACTGCACAGTAAAATGATGAAGTGTGCACATTATTGGATACTACGCACAACAAATTAAGTGCGCGTGATTTTGAGGCCAGGGAGCCTTTTGTGTATATGTTGTGTTTTATAGGTTGGTGAGCCAGTTATTATAAGCTAGGATGCTTATGTTTTGATTAGACTAGAGAGCCCAGATGTTAAAGGCTAGGGCGCCTATTTTTTTATATGTCTCATAATTAATATAAAATACATCACTGCGCATAGACTGTTGGAACAGGGGCAGACTCAGGGTTCAATGCTTCAACAATGCACCAACAAAACCCTAACTACCGGCCCTTTCAGCAACACCTGCGAAGAAGATGAAGTCTCACCCGAGGTAAAGGCAGGGGTGGTTGCAGGACTCCAGTGTCTACAACCTTAGCTGGGACACAGATATTTGATTGTAACACCTTAATAGAGAACTTAACAGTTATAGTTCATTAGTATTCAACCTTAATTCACAGCGCAGGTAAACCCTAACAAAAGATCAATGTAGTATTCACCCATATATAGTATATTCGAGCACTAAGCACATTCACATAGGTTAGATCTAGAATTCATTCATATTATTCAACACTAAGCTTATCATATCAGATTCATCTAAGCATACATCAGTGCACTAAGAATTAATCATATGAACAATGGACAACCATAATTCCCAAAGAAACCATAACACGGGATATACGTGGTTCACCCCCAGCCTGGGGCTACGTCCACCAACTCTTCTTCTCTTTTATTGTCTTTTGTCAATCTTCTACATGCACAGAGCCACAAGATCCTATTTCGCATAGGACAAGAGATCTATGCACACTTCGCTAGATCCTTCTTCCCCAAGCTAGATTACAGCACAAAGCCTTTACATAGTCTCTTACAATCACTTGCACTTAGCTCTGCAAGTTCTCAACATAACATGCACAAAGCATTTACAATTTGCACTCAACACGTTGGCTAGGTACCAAGCCTCCTTCCTCTTTCTTACATCGCCTAGACTTCTATTTATATATTACAAAAAGGGCCTAAACATGGGTAAACCCATGGGCCGACATCCCCATACCCATTACATACGCCCAAAACCCAAAAATCCCTACACAAGGGGTTGAGATCCCATGATCTCCACTTTGACTTGCGCTTCTCTTTCGACAGCCTGTCGAAGTCCCAAAATAGGTCAAATATGACCAAGGATCCTCAAAACTTGGTCAAGGGCCAATAGGACCCCAGCACTCACCTGTGACTTGTCTCGAGTCACTCTGGTTTGGGTAGCTCTACTTCAAAGGCCTCGATCTTGGTTCGAGATGCTTCGACCTATTTCTACGCCAAGGCCTCCTGCTCAATGAACTCTTGGATAACTGCTTCGTTGAAATGTCCCTCTAAGCATTGTTTGACTAGAGTGACTACTTGCTCTAGTTCTACTCCTCATCCTTCAATATCCTCAAACAATTGGCATTCTTCATCCTGGATTGGTTGGAGCCTCTGAGTCACTTCCATGATTTTTCTCTATATGGTGTGGACCTGCTATTGAGCAGTGCATTGTTCCTAGGATTGCTTCATCCTTTCAACTGCACCTGTACTGTCGCTACTTGCTGCTTTGCCTCCTGGAGATATGACTCCAATGCCTTTAGTTCAGGGTATTCAGTAAGTCACTCGTAGGTATGTGAAATTCTACTAATAAGTTGCTTACATTCCAGAGTGAATGCTCTGATCCTCTCAAATTCGCTTCAGGTAGTGGCTTCTTTTTGGCCTCGCACATTCTGTAGGGTACTTGGCACTGTTTGTAGCTCTAGGTCGGTGATTCTCTATTCAATATGTTAGATATCTTCTGCAAGTTGCGTTACTTATTGATCCACTAGTTCTTCTGGATTTTTCTCTAAGCCTATCACAGAGCTAACTGCTCTGTTGACTAATTCTTTGACTCTGAGCTACTCTGCGAGCAACTGCTCTTTCTCTTGCTTGACCTGTGCTCTCTCCTCTTAGAACTTGGTGTGGAGTTCATCCTTCTCCTGTTGCACAACTCAGCGTTGGTCTACCACTTCTTGTTGTTCTTACTTCAGGGTCATCGTGGCCTGTTCTTTCTCTTCTTGCGCTCGACGAAGGTGAGCTTCAGTCACTTCAGCTATTCTACGGAGTTGGGCAGGCTCATCTCCCAAATCTGGTTCTTCTAATGGTGGGGGGACAATGGATACTTCGTGGCTGGATTGAAGGGCCTATTGTACCCCTCTTAGTTTTGTCTCAATGTTTTCATACATGGATGCTTGCTTGGCTTCAATGTTCTGCATAATATCCTGTGAAGCATTTGATACAGTTGCAATGATGAAGTCGAGGTCATTGAGCGCGAGGATAGTCTGCAACTTAGTCTTGGTGGCTTTGGACTTCTTCTGCAAGGTAGGTTTCATGGGGGGAACATTTATTTTATTTGAGGGATCAGCCTCATCTACAAGATCCCTAGGAGGTGTTACTTCACCTTTCTTCTATTGATCTTATTTTCCATTGGTCTCTTCTTTATCTACTTCGTCATTATATCCTTGTCCAGGTGATTCTGAAGCAGTTTCATCCGATGCACTGCTAAGGTTTTGTACCTCTTCGATATTCTTCCTTGTGCTAGGTCCAGGTGTATCATGCTCGTCGTGAGTGGCCTCTGAGCTGCCAATTAGTTTGGGATCAAACATTTCTATAAGGTCAGCATGGATAAGGAGCTATGTAGACTAGTCCTTAGTTATATCTTCGAGGTCCTCCTCTGTGAGCTTATAGTATGACTAAAGCTCTTCTTTATGCTCGTCTGCACACGTAATGATATAGTGTCAATCTATGTGAAAATTCATGAGGGGTTTGAATTGGTGCAGGGTGTTCGAAGTCATATGAGGGACAACCCAATAGCCCTCTTTAACTGGAGATAGTATGTGTGGAAAACCATGTTCCACTGCCATTGTTTTCCCATATCGCTCGAGTACTAGAGTGAGGTGAACTTTGCAGTGAGTGGCTCAAATGGCTCAATGTCCAAGAAGGTCGCATATTTCGGCATCTCCCAAGTAGTAAATGCTATGAGGATCAGAAGCCAGCTAAAATGGAACTCATAGTCTTGATCCTGAGCTTCGCGACAATCCAATTCTAGCTGGTTGACTAAGTACTTTGCCCAGTTCATTTGGAGTCCTTCTACACATTTTCCGGCGAGATCAACAATGAACCTTGTGACCTACGTAGGTCTTTTCTTTCTCACTAGATTTCCTGCAATCATCTGACAGGCTAGGCACACTGCGCCATTCTGGATGGAAGCTACCTTTTATCCTCGTGTCCCCTTTTCTACATCGACATACGTATCCTTAATTCTTTGTGCTAGGGCACGGTCTACAACCTTCCCTGAGTAGAAGTCTTATGGGTCTGGTCCCTGCATGCTCAATCGGGTGATCCTATGGATCAACGTTAGATCGACTGTGATGCGTTTGTCTAGCCATAGATAGCCTCCATGGGAGCACAATAGAAGGATCTTGACACACGCATTAACCTCCTAGTGCCTTCCAAAATGTAAAATCTTCATCACATTCAATATTGTGGACTGCGCGAGGTTCATAGTCCATGGTTGGGGGATTATTTTTTAGTTCTTCCCCTTCATCCTAGTCAAGTATCTGTGAGGAGCGAGCATACTGTGGTTATTGAGGTCCCATAGGTTGAAGTCATTGAATTTTAATGTCGCGATCTTATCCTGCTGTGTTCTAACTACATGTATCCTCTTTGGGAGGTACGCAGTAACTAGGGTGTAATCGAAGTCTCTGGGGACACTATAACGACTCACCGCGCCAGCCAAAGGCAGGATCTAGTCGGGCAGGATAGTTGGGATTAACTTCACATTCACCAAGTCATATCGATGCTTGGTTCTTTTCTCGGCTGCAGCTCGGGATGGTCCAGATTTGTGAGCAGTCAATGGGGATGCTTGAACTCCTCTCGTCGATGAGGCTTGAATCCCTACGAACATTACTTTTTCAGCCATTAGATCGATGAAAACTTCTTCGACCCACTTCTCTACGGCACTGAGTTCGTCTGACATGCACACTCAAGATCGGATGACTCAGGTCAATGATTGGATGTTCAACGCGATAGATCGGGTGGTGAAATCTCAGTAAACACGATGCGGTAGCAATGAGTTGGCATGGATACAATTCACAAAAAAAAATTTGGTGAAACAGTCGACGCAATAAGTAGACAATGATGTAATGGATCTCTCCAACGAATGAGAGGCCTTCATCAATGCAGTTATGTCCGTTGCGGTGCAGTCCCAACGGTCTGATGATGAGATTTCTGGTCATAACTGTTGTTCTAATTGTTTGGGGGCGTCGGTCAAATGGTCATAATGCCTCCAACGGTTATATTTCTTTGCCATGGCAAAGTGCCATGTTGCACTATTCTGATAGCCCGGTGAAGTTCCATTTTTGCAAGCCTTCCTTCTACGAAGTCCCCTCTGGAACCTTCTGCAACTTTTCTATATTTTCTCTCTTCTTGTTGATCTTTCTAGCCTTCTTCCCTATGATCTTCATCTCTGTATTCCTCTTTCCATTCTGATTCTTATCTGCTTTTTGCATTGTAACTTCGCGTTGTTGAGATTTTTTCATAGGGTTCAAGGGAAATACTTCTTCTCTATCTGGGGTAGGTGCTCCACTCTTCTGTGAGTCTTCTTGTGTTCTTTCAATTTCGACATCCAAGTTTTTGGTTATAAACAACTTCGATTTGTTCTCATGTTCTTCAATCAAGTGCGTTATCCTCCTAGTCATGAAATATTTTAATTATTTCTTCTTTTGTTCTAGGGCTTCCGCTTCTTTTCTTCTGGCCTAATCCTTCTCAATCCAGATTTTTCCTAGTAACATAGCAAATGGGGCATTGTCTCAATAAATTTAACAACCTAAAAATCTTCCTCCGTCAAAGTTCCATGAGCACTCATAGATATATGGGTAAGTATTCCATATAGGGTTATCATCTTTCCTCTAAATAATCCTATTCCTCCCAATGAAGGAATCATAACAGGCTTTCCTAAAATTTGCCAGGTTCTTTCTGTGATGATATTCACCTGTGTTTCCTTATCCAGAACACAGTCAATGTCGAAGTCTCCTATTCTTGTTTCTATGCACTCTTTTTCTTTGAAGATCTCTAATAAGTTGATATTTATGTTATGATTCGGGGTTTCTTTCATTTGTAGCAATACATTCTCTGATTCTTTCTAGGGTTCTTCCATGGTCTTAGTTGCTTGATCTTCCTCAGAACTTTCTTATCTTGTATTCATTCTTTCAGCCTTAGCAATCATTCTAGGGCAATCAAAAACTTCATGGTCCATAGCTTTACAACAAAGACAACTAGGTCTTCTATCAGGGAATTCCTTAGCAAGATGTTACAGTCTTCTACAACTGTAACAAAGAATTAATCATCTTTTTCTTTTAAATGATACCCAACCTTTCCTGTACTGTGCACTAGGATCATAGTAGCTAACCTGCAAAAAAAAAATTCTAGGACCCTGTATCCATTTGTTAGTCCAAACATTCTTTCTATGCATAGAAATGGCATAACTTTCATCATTTCTATCAGATCTACTCATATCAAATCTTCTTTATTCTAGTTGTGCCCTAGTTTTCAGGCTAGGACAAAATTCATCAAACATACCTAGATTCATACTTTCGAAACAAAAATTTCCACTTATCTTACCTTTTCAATCAAAACTTTTCACTGTTCTTACCTTTATCAGAGCACAAAGCTTCAATATCTTACCTCTTTTCTTCAGATCTGACTTCTCTTTTCAGCACAGAGCTTCACAATTCAAGTAGAATACTGCGCACTAGGACAACATATCTATGCATGAAGCTTTCTCTTTTCTTCATTTCCCAACATTCACAATTTCAGGTCCCAGCAACAAAACCATTTGTTGGGACAGGGGCAAACCCAGGGTTCAACGCTTCAACAATGCACCAACAAAACCCTAACTACTGGCCCTTTTGGCAACACTTGCGAAGAAAATGAAGTCTCACCTGAGGTAGAGGCAGGGGTGGTTGCAGGAGTGTCGGCAACCTTAGTTGGGACACAAATCTATGATTGTAACACCTTAATAGAGCACTTACTAGTTATGGTTCATTAATATTCATCCTTAATTCACAGCGCAGGTAAACCCTAACAAAAGATCAGTGCAATATTCACCCAGATATAGTATATTTGAGCACTAAGCACATTCACATAGGTTAGATCTAGCATTCATTCATATTATTCAACACTAAGCTTATCATATCAGATTCAACTAAGCATACATCAATGCACTAAGAATTAATAATATGAGCAATGGACAACCATACTGCACAAAGAAACCATAACATAGGATATACGTGGTTCACCCCCAGCCTGGGGCTACGTACACCAACTCTTCTTCTCTTTTATTGTCTTCTATCAATATTCTACATGCACAGAGCCACAAGATCATACTCCACATAAGACAAGAGATCTGCGTGCACTTCGCTAGATCCTCCTTCCTTGAGCTAGATTACAACACAAAGCCTTTACACAGTCTCTTACAGTCACTTGCACTTAGCTCTGTAAGTTCTCAACATAACATGCACAAAGAATTTACAATTTGCACTCAGCACCTTGGCTAGGTACCAAGCCTCCTTTCTCTTTCTTACAATGCCTAGACTTCTATTTGTATATTACAAAAATGGCTTAAACATGGGTAAACCCATGGGCCGACATCCCCATACCCATTAAATAATCCCAAAACCCAAAAATCCCTAAACAAGGGGCAAAGATCCCATGATCTCTGCTTTGACTTGCGCTCCGCCTTCGACAGCCTTTCAAAGTCCCAAAATAGGTCAAATATGACCAAGGATCCTCAAAACTTGGTCAAGGGCCAACACAGACCGACCACAATAAAAGAGATGGGAGATTAAAATCCAATGGTTAGGGAAAGGGAGTGGACTAAAATTTAAGGAAAGGGGATAAGCTCGGGATCTTAAGTCAAAAAGGAATATTATATTAATATTTCTTAAATCATAAAGTATGGATAATTATTTTATCCTAAGTTCTAAATTTGGGGACAAGTGGGCCAAAGTAGCTCCCAACATGACAAGTGTCAAGTTGGGGACATGCATACATATTGTTGGGATTTAGTTCATTTTCCCATCTTTTCCATCATTCTACCCATCATTCCTTCCATCTTTCAGTCATCCAGTCAATCATCCATGAGTATGCACACACCCATTGAGCTATCCTTCATATCTTCATGACTGTACCTCAACCTGTATCCATAGCCATTTTGTTTTGGTGTATCTAGTTAGCTTGGGAGCTGGACTAAAGAAGCGGGTTGTCATGCCCGTGGGATATTGAAGAGGCGGGTTGTCAGGCCTGTGAGAAATTCTATGGGTGAGAGAATTATTGGGAATTGATTTCCTGAAGGTGCTAAACTGCAGCTACAGTGCTCTGAGACTTCCTGTCTGGCCTGTTGCTAAATCCCAGAAAGGAAGTGGGGAAGCCAACGGAATGTTTAGCAGAGAAGGGTCACACTTCCTAGGTGGGACTAGCATGTGCGGAATGAGGGATTGTAGATTTTTAGTTTGAATTAGCACCTGAGATGGAGTATTTCCTATTGTCTATCAGCCTTTAGCCTAGTTAGGAATCCCTTTACCAGGGTGGATTTTAGTCCCAGCTCGAGGGTGACTCACTGTTGAGAGTGATGAACAGTGTGGTCTAAGCCTAGGAGGTTCGTGGAAGGTCTTCACACATTTGGTGACATTCTTACCAAGATAAGTGCCAATTGTGTGATAAATTTACATGTTGCATTGTTATTTACGTGCTTATTTTTATGGGTTATCATATGTGTGGTTATAACTGTGTTTATTTTTATGGGTATTTCTTGTATATGTTGCATGTATATGTTTAATGTTATTTCAGTGTGAATCCGTGTATTTACAGATGTATTTGTATGTTTACATTTTATATATAATGCTTCTGCAAGAGTTATGTGTGTATATATTTTAATTGCATGCAGTTCGAAAAATTTATGTGGCATAGCTCAGTTGGATATTGGGTATGTTACTATTGGCTTTCGGAGGTCACTCCTGGATTGCTAGCAGGAGCAGAGCCCGAATCCCATCAGTTTAATGTCACGATTTGTTTTAAAGAGTGATCAAACGGAGGAAAGCTCAGAACGGCAGCATATCAGCTCAGAAACCAGACCAGGCATGCATGAAAGAGTGAGGTATTGATAAACTCCAAACAGTGAGTCGTAGTAAAAGGGTGAGTAGGTGGAAGACTTATGCAAGAAGGGCGCAATGGTCTATCGCAGACATCAGGTATGCAACAGACTAAAGAAGAAATGCATTCAAACACAAAATCCGTTTATAT
>ML790361.1:107114-127070 GCA_009831015.1 Picea engelmannii | reverse complement strand
ATTGTTGTTGCAATAATAGGATGCAGTCTTCCTTCTAGTTTTCAACAAACACCAAATTGAATACCATTTTTCCTGCAATGATTCTATCTTGCATACAACCAACAGATTGTCAGTATTTCATGTACATCATAATTTAATTGCAATATGTACAAAAACCTTATGCAGTGATCTTAGAATTGCCTATACCTAGCAATCTTATCACAATTACCAAACAATTTATTATATAGAATGAATCATCATTCTATGCATAGGCATGTTCGCAATTAATAACAGTAAGTTCATTATTTCAATTTTTTGAACAGAAATTTTTCCTGTAGCCAATGCTCATGTGACTACTTGACTTGCAACTTTCTTGTTGCAATGTCTAAAAACTCCTGAAATGTTCTCAACTCCACGATTAGCAACATTTCATCCATTAGTATAATTATTTTCATGCAATAATATATATGCATGCACTCACAAAATGCATTCAACAAATGCATTTAAGTATACAATTCTATCATGTATGAGTGCAACTCTGCCACTTACTAGACATGAGTGTAACTCTCAATGCCTATTTATTCAATGCACCTTTGCATTGATTTTCATAATGATCTTTATCTAATTCATGTATCTCACCATTCATAAATTGGAAATTTGGCCAATGTCTTGGCACATTCTCCACACACTTCCCATTGTCTTCACAATTATTTGGATGCCTTCATTTTTAACTCGAACACTACACCAAGAATATAATTTTGTGGTGTGCATTAGTGTTAGAAAAAAGGTTTCAGTCCAAGTTTTATTTAAAGGTAGGAAGCTCATTGGGTATTTGTGTGGAACATAACCTTTCTATATACATACCTTGCCATATCCAACCATGTCCTGGTCTCATACATGACTAGCTTTCCTAGCATCATTCCTATAACAAGTTCTTATCTTTTATTTCTTTGGTTATTACCTCATAACCAAATTAACATGACATGTTGTTATGTCAGTGTGTGCATTCAAAAGCTAAAAATATTTGATAACTATAACATGCCTCTAGCATTTACCACACATAGTGGTAACTTATTCCCGTTAATGCACTTAAACAATACCATACTGCGTATTATAAAAATTCAATTTGGGAAAATTCTTACCTAAATCTCCCCTTGGCAATTATGCAACATAATTTCAAAAGAGAAATACTTACCTGCATGGCTGCCATTAAACGAATTTAATTCTACTTGATTAGTTGATGACAATAGAAGCTCTCATGCCTCTTTATCAATCCTATAGTTAACATTCCAACTTTATGTTGCTTCCTTCCCTAAGAAGCAACTTTATCGGCAACACTTGTCCCAACAAGCCATAACAAACTTGTTGCTACAGTAATTGCAACAACTTTTTTTCCCTGTAACACTTTTCCTTCTTTATCCCAAAAGTCTTCAATTCTTTCGGATTCCTAAATCTTCATGTGCTCTTCCCTATAACCACTTTGCATGATTATTTCTGACATGAGCACCTTCTAGCCAAATCACTCTTGGATTCCTCTGCTTTTCCATCCAAATACTAAATTGATATTGGCCTTCAACTTTTATTTATTTCCTGGATCCATCTATCCCAACTCATACTTGAATGAGTTATAATTCCAATCATGTTGTCTTATAGACTTTGGATCTTCAACATCCATTTACTTTTCGAACTGAACTACTTCAACTCTTTCTTGACTAAATACTTTAGTATTTGAGTTTTCTTCCACTCTTCTCTTCTCCTTGCCAACTAGCCTCAAACTTGACCTGCATAGTCAATCTCTAGCATATTGTAAGGATGCACATATGCCTCCTTCTCTAGTTGCATAGAATTAATTAAAAGTACTTAATATTGCTTTTAATTTACCATCATAATTTCAAGTGATACTTCCACCCCCTGGAAATGTCACTCATTGCTCTATGCCGCTTGAGGTGGATTCTTCTCAGGCACCATCTCTTTTGCATTCAAAACCATGCATATAACCATTTTCTTCTTCATGGTTCCTTACTGAATTTCTATAGAGATTCATTTCACTTTTAGGTCTTTCTTGGCCTTGACATCTCCATGCTATTGTGGAAATATCTTCAATACCTTTGGAATGCATCCACAATCCTCTACTATTCTTTCTTTCACTCCTGGAGTGTTGTCCTTCATTCTCATTAGCTTGATATCTACCTCATGAATTCTTCTTCCATTATCCTAGGATGTTCATGGAATTGCAACTACATATTATGTTGATATTAATTTTCAGCATTCCACTATTATTTGGATTCCTTTGATCCAACTCCTACATGACCCAATTATATTTTTAGTCATGTTTTCTAAGTAACCTTGGATAGTTAACACCAACATCCTTCTTGAGGTACTTTATTTATCTGTTCCTTATCTGATCATATCAGCACTTGGATTTGCTTGATGACTATTACTTTCTCCTTTCTTGACCAAATTGATTTCAACCTGACTTGCATAATCCCCTTCCATCATGCCATATGGATGCACCTATGCCTCAACCGACACTCCTTACTTATGTGCACCTTCATTTCTTTACCCTTGAAGTGATTCCTTTCATACCATGCTTCCACTGCGCACTCTGATAACCACAAGGGAAGCATTGCTCTATAAATTGCATAGCTAATCCTTTTATATGATGCAATCTTTATCCATATATGCATTAATCCTATTTCTTTATCTGATTACTATCATTCTGATAGTCAATTCATTTTATAATAGATTTGACTCCAATGTATTGCTTAATCTGTATATTGATTTCTTTGGGAGTGAATTTACTTTCACTAATTCATTCACTACATGATCTCTTCATTTTCCCAGATTCCATTGAATACTTGACTAACATGAGTGGACTTCATGTAGTGTCTTCCCGGGACATTATCGTTGCACCCAGATTCATACCTTAACATTTTGTAGTCTTGGATTTTGATCATCTTATGAAAGATTTTTGTCATAGCACTCTTTCCTTGAGTACCTATGCTTATATTTAACTAAATTTCAACCTTCTCCCCTCTTAAGAACTAAGAGTTTTTAACTCTACAAAAATGTGCAACCAACAAAATTTGTTAGGCTAAATAATTTAACAAATTTATGAAATTATGTACAATTTTGTTCCAATAATGCATCATAATTCCTTCTTCTAATATATTGTGAAAATCAACTTTCCAAATAATTTTTTGGTGGATAATTAGGCTTCTCTATCCAAGACCTTTCTAATGACTTCTCCCTTGCTCAATTATGAGTCTTGAGCAGAAAGTTATGGTCATTTGGAAATTGTCCATTAATTTCATTGTTTACTCTTCAACTTGGTGCAATTATGTGTTGTACTTATGCATTTTTGCACCTACTCCATTGGAGTTTTAGTAGGATCTCAATTGGGTTTCTTCATATACATATTTTTGACAGTTTGTCCAAATTTCACCTCTTTCTGGGTTATGGGCTGCTAGATACAACATGTTGAAGTTCTAGACCAATTAATGTTTTTGGTATGGAACACTACATGTACCTTTTATGTCGTCTTAAACATGTTTAACATGCCCAGAATTTTAATTCAGCTCTAGGACTATTTTCTATGGTCCAATAGCTTTCCATAGACTTCTCCTACGCCTTAATTTGATTCCAGAGCATAAAGTTATGGTCCTTCGAAGTTAGTTGAGTCTTAAACTTTACCCTCCATTGTTTGTCCTATAACTTCCTCATAAAAGCTTCGTTTGACGAATGGTTTACACCATTAGAAAGCTCTCTTCGGGCTCTTTCATTTGAGATGCAAAGACAAAGTGTACCTTGGTACAAAAAAAAATCTTGGGGTTTTTGAGTAGCTAAAAACATTGTTTAGGGCCTCAAAAACGCGTTGCAAAAAGATGACCTTCAAACAGTATCAAATGACATAAAATTTCCCTGTGTTTTTTTCTCTTGTAGACCATCCAAACGACTTCGCATGCACAAATTTGAACATGTACATCCATATTTAGTATGTGCAACAACACCATAAGGTAGCGCATGCTTCGTGCACCTATAACCAATGTGGCTCACTTCTTTGTCATGCCAATAACTGATGCGCACTATTTTTGTGTCGTGCACCAAAATCCACCGCGCACAATTTTGGTTCATGCAATAACACTTGTTACGCACAATTTTTGTGTTGCACGCTAATATCTATTGTGCAAAATTTTGGTTCATGCACTAATACCTGTTGCATGCAATTTTTGTGCCGCGCGCTAATATTTTGCGCGCATTGCATTGTACGTGTTGCACCATGTTAAAGTTTAGTACACCCCCACCACGCACCAATACTTCATGTGCACCATTAATTAAATTTTTGCACGACAGCATATACCAACATTGCACGCTCACCAAGAAAATTCCTCTGTTCTCTGTCAATACTGCACACACCACACGCACCATTATTATGCGTGCGCACACCGCACATGCCAGTATTACGCATGCACCACTCAATTTGCACCACATAATGTTAAATTTAGTGCGCACCCCCATGCTCCCTTATTTTTAGCACATTACCACTCTGCACCGCGCAACACCAAATTTAAGTGCGCACAGCCGCACACCAATATTTTTCACGCATTACCACTCCGCACCATGCAACGCCAAATTTAAGTGTGCACACCCATGAACCATTATTTTCCGCGCATTACCACGCTGCACCGCGCAGTGCTAAATTTAAGTGAGCACACACATGCACCAATATTTTCCATGCATTACCATTCTGCACCGCGCAACACCAAATTTAAGTGTGCACACCTGTGCACCAATATTTTCCGCACATTACCACTCTGCACCGCGCAACACCAAATTTTAGCGTGCACAACTACTTACCCTTATTCCCGCACATCACAATCTTTTCACTGTGCATCATGCATTTTTAGTGTGCACACCTGCACACATTCATTTTTTTTATGCACATCAATTCCTCATGAATTCCACTATAGAAATTGGGGTTTGTACTAGACCGAACATTGCACATGCAGTGGAAGTTTTGAGAAGGTATATGTCAAAACTAGGGAATGAGTATTGGACAGTAGTAAAGAGGGTTTTCAGGTATTTGTATGACACTACCAATTATGGATTGTGATACCAAGGAAGACCAGGATTGGATAGAGTGTTGGACATACATACCTTTGTGGATGCAGATTGGGATGGAGATCTGGATTGTATAATATCTACAAGCGGGTATGTGTTTAACCTATTTGGAGGAGCAATCAGTTGAATGACCAAAAGATGGTCTATGGTAGCATTCTCAAGTACATAATTTGAATACATGGCATCCACTCATGCAAGAAATGAAGTAGTATGGTTAAAAAAATTGTGTTTAGGTATTGGGTTGGTACAACTAGTTGTGAGGATATATTTTGACAGTCAGAGTGCAATCTTCCTGACGAAGAATCTGACTTATCATTCAAAGACAAAGCATATTGATGTTCAATATCACTTTGTGAGAGACATGGTTGAATACAAGAAGGTGTTGTTGATGAAGGTGGACACTTTTGAGAATGTTGTAGATTCATTAAAAAAATATGTGAGCACTAAGAAGTTCTCTTGCTGTAGAGAATCTATGGGCATTGTTGCCATAGATTGTTGACTATGTAATCTTGTAACCCCATGTATGCAAAGAAAAAAACAAGTGGGATAATGTTGGGTGTGTGTTATATTGTTTGAAAAATTGATCCCGTGTACTTTACACTGATATGGGAGAAAAGGGGGCTTGGGGGGTGAGCACCCCTCAACCGAAAGGTTTGTGGGGGTTTGGGGTGGGAGCCCTTGACAAAAATGTTTTGGTCCATTTTTTGTGGTTTTTCGGCACATGGTTTTTGTTGATGGTTTTCTAATTCTGGTTAAGGAATTAGAGTTGTTGACTAGTCCGAATCAATGGATTAGGGGTTTGGATTTTTTGGGATCATATATGTATATTGCATTGTAAACAATGAATATGATGAATATAAGATTAGAGATGCGGCTCTAAACAGACTGTTGGTTTTCCCAGTTTGTGTTTCGAGGGTAAAAATCTTTGTGTAATGTGTGTGTGTGCGCCACTGTATCTTTTTTGTTTATTAAGAATCCATTTGAAGTAATTAATTGTACAAGGTTGTAATCTATAGTCATAGGGGCGTGGAGCCCCCGATAAAACAATATTGGGTTGTTTTTTGGTTTGTTTTTTGTGTTTTGTGTCCAATGGTTGTTCATCCCATTATAATGTAATTTCGATCAAGGAATCTAATCTAGGGAAATGGATTAGGGTTTTGGATGCCAAAAGATCCTCGATATATTGTATTGTAATGGTGGATTTAATACAATGAGAGTTAGAGTTTTGGCTCTAAACATTTGTTAGTTTTCTTGGTTAAGGGTTTCCAGGGTAAATTTCTAAGTACTATGTGTGATTTCTATTGTTTTCTTTCTATTTTTAAAGAAAATGTATGTGCATTTCTATACTAGAAAGGTTTAAAACCTACACCTATTGATCCAATATGGAACACATTCTTTTGAGATCGTGTTCCCAAGTTAGAGAAATGATCAACCACTAGATTTTGGTGACAAATACTCCTACTAACATAATAGTTGATTGATTGAAGAGTGAGTATAATTTTTTACTTGGTATTCCCCTTCTCTTTGAATGATCCATGATTAAGGGATTGAGAGTCCACACAATTTACCAACATGTATGCATACTATGGAATTTAAATTGTTCTATATCTACAATTTGAATGCCCTATCAAGCAATATATTATACCCAACTCAAATTCACACCAATTGTGGCAGTTTTGGGAGTGTAATGCGTGGATGAGTTGTTACATGTAATTTTTATGAACCCATGAATAAGAGCAAACTAAAATGTGATACTCCCAAAGCTAGAACAAAGCATACTAGGAAATTAAGGGAAATCTAGTGCTCAACAATTTAAAATAATGGTGTGGTAACATGAAAGTTACATTGAACACAGGTTGTGGCCTCTACGAATGTTATTATTGCAAGAGAACACACAATGGCTCAAACAAATTGTGAATTGGGATGAGAATTAACTCATCCAACAATTAGACAAGTCGACTAGGCTAAGTGGAGGTTGACCAAGTTATGAATATGTAGTCTAGGGGAAGAAACACCCAACAATTGACTTCATTGCTCATGGAGAGAGAGAGAGAGAGAGAGAGAGAGAGAGTTGTGTGATATATATGGCCATTGTATGACCTTTGGGTGAGAGAGAAAAAAAATCCCAGGAAGTATGAATTGACCCAACAAGTGAATCAAGTCTCCCAATAGTGAGGAAATTGGCCCAGGTAATGAATGAGAAGAAACTACAATGTAGTGTATGATAGAGTGTAGATATTAGGTCGGTTGGGGTTATCAACCATACAAGCGAGTGCGCAAGTAACATTTTATACTAACAAACAAGTTATCAATGAAATGATTCAAGTGCTGAGAGGTAGTAAGAATAAATACCACCATAATAGTTTCAGTGAGCAGAGAATTCAATCACATACTGAAACCAACATAATTCTTGTCATGGAAACCCAACATTCAATGGGGATTATTATTAAGCTCGGGGGGTAAGTACAGAGGGGTGAGCTATACACAAAGTTGTGTATTGTTATTCACTGTTAATACAAATTACAGATGGCCATGGCTCAAAGGAACCTTCACTCATTATGGATAGGCTCCTTGACTCCTTCTCTCTTGAAGTTCAAGCAGGTTTCCCTCTTTGAGCTTCCACTTCTACTGTCCTCCCCAATTCTCCTTGCAACTCCTTGTTGATGTATTCACTACAACCTTCATTTCTTTTAGCGGGTTGCCTGATCCAGATTATTTTGAGAATGAAATGAAGGAAGAAATATAACAATGAAATACACAAAAATATAGAAGAGAACACAAGAATACAGTGAAACCAAACTTTTATTACTGACTAAGATAGAAAAACATTGTAGAACAAAAACTGGAAAAATGGAGTAGCTTATCTCTAAAAAGAAAGAGATGTTGGCTACGCTTCATTCACAAGAATATTTACATCACACTCCATTTGTAACATACTTGGCCACCCAGGCCAGGTCATGCCAGCAAAAATCTTTCCTGCTCTGATACCATATTGTAACATCCCCAACATCCAACTGGGCTATGCAACATAACATTTTCGAACTGTATACAAACAAAAACATATGCACACATAAAATATTGCAGAACTTTATATATATATATATATATATATATATATATATATATATTACTTAAATCAAGCAAATACATTCTGCAAATGCACAGATTCATACAGAATGATAATAAAAATATACATGCAACAGACACAGGAATAACCCATAAAAATAAACGCATACATAATAATGCAGCATATAATTTAACACAAAATGGACACTTATCTTGTAAAAATGTCACCAACTTCGTGCAGACCTTCCACGAACCTACCAGCCTTAGACCACATTGCTCATCACTCTCAGTCGTGGGTCACCCCTGAGCTGGGACTAAACTCCACTTGGGTAAAGAGATTCCTAACCAGGTTGATGTATCTCAGACAACAAGAAAGACTCTGTCATAGGTGCCAACTGAAACTAACAGCCTACAGTCCCTCATTCCCCACATGCCTGTCCCACCCCAGAAAGTGTGCCCCTTCTCTACTTAACAATCATTCGGCTACCGCACTTCTTTTCCAGGGCTTCAACAACAGGTCGGACATGAAGTCTCAGAGCCCTGTAGCTACAGTTTAGCACCTTCGAGAATCAATTCCCAGAAATTCTCTCACCTAGAGAGATTTTCTCACACGCCTAAAAACCCGCCTCTTCAATCTCCCACAGGGCTGACAACCCGGTTCTTCAGTCTAGCTCCTAAGCTAACCAGGTACAGGTACATGTACTGGTATGGATACAAGTACAATGCTAGTAACAAAATGGTATGGTGGATAGCTGAATGAGTTCCTGAATGATGATGGAATGATGAATCATAGGAAAATGAACTAAGTCCAAGCTATATGAATGCATGTTCTCAACATGACACTTGTCATGTAGAGAGCTACTTTGGTCCACTTGTCCCCATCCTTAGAACTTAGGATAAAATAATTATCCATACTTTATGCTTTAAAGAATATTAATATAATATTCCTTTTTGGCTTAAGCTCCATAGCTTAGCCCCTTATCCTTAACTTTTAGCCCCCCCTTTCCCTAACTAGTGGATTTTAGTCCCCCATACTCTTTTATCATGGTCATTTTACACACAACGATGTATTATATTAATGATAAGACATATACAATAATAGGCTCACTGACATTCAAAATCTAGGCTCTTCGACCTAATTCAACACATAAGCCTCCTAGCTTATAATAATTGGCTCACCAGCCTATAAAACACAACATATACACAAAGGCTCACTGGCCTCAAAATCGCGCGCACTTAATTTTGTTGCACGCAGTATCCTAGAATGTGCACACTTCATCATTTTAGCGCATAGTACATGTGCGCACTATACCATGGAATGTGCATGCAAAATTATATCAACAACTCGCCATCTTATAAGCATTTTTACATTTACATTTACAATTTGGGGTTCATCCTAGGGGTATTACACCATTGCATGCTTAAAGGGCCTCCTTCACCTCAATTATATATGAGAGAGTGAGAGGAGAACAATTCCCATGATGCATGTGGGATAAACTAGACTAAGTTTATAAAATGTCATAGGCATGCAAAAATACTAGGACTTCCCGGGCGGTCACCCATCCCAATACTACTCTAGCCGAGCGCGCTTAACTGCAGAGTTCAAATGGGATCTGGTGCATTAACACTAAGTTGTAGGCGTGAACATAAGAACATTATATGATGTCTGTAATTAACAAGTGAAGATGACATTACAATCCATTCCCCATCAAAAGGGTGAATGTTATGGTTTATCAAAACCACAGGCTCAAAATGGTGATTCAGTGGGGTGGATGGCCACCGAGATCCATTTGGATCATTCCTCCCCACTTAGGAAGCAATGGTCCCCATTGTGTCAAGTTCCCTTGGGAGACGGGGATACTTCTGCTAAATCTTAAGCTTAGTGCGCTAATTGCCTTGCTGAAGAAGTTGTCCTGCTTAGCTTGTTGAAGGTTGTCATCAACCTGTTGTTGGAGGGGTTCAATCTGTTCAACCAATCTAGTTGCATGATCTACTTGAGTGTGGGAGGACTCTGTCAGTGAATATGCAACATGAAGAGTATGAAGAGTTATGTTATAACCTTGCTTGACTAGGGAGTGTGGAGGCACCCCCGTAGGTGCAACAATAACATTTTGGTACTCTTCTACAATCTTGTTGATTTGTTTCTACTGGATAGAAAGGTATTGGGCTGAGGCTACAGTGGTTGCAGTGTCCTTATGTTCACCTTCTGATCGGATTGTGAAGAGGCTCAACTTTGCAGTATGAGAGATTACTTTATGGCATTGTTTTGGTGGGACAATAGTTGAAACTACCTATGGTATCTTGTATAGTTGACCCTCCAGAGTAACAATGACACTACGAGGTCGAGACTCATAAATAACATGACGACTCCACATATATGGTTGGCCTAATAGAACATCATAGATTTCCAGTGGGGAAACATCACATAATACATCATCCTTGAAGGGCTTGATGTCATAGGAAAGGCGACATTGTTGGATGACAGAAAGATCTTGACCCTGGCGAAGCCACCCAATGTTGTATGGTTGTGGGTGTGGTGTTGTTGGAAAATCCAACTGCTTGACAACCTCTGATGAGATAATGTTTTTTTGGATTCCTCTATCAACAATAAAATGCAGTGGGGTCCCCTTCACTCACATCTATGAATGGAAGAGTCTCTCACTCCCCCTCCTCAAGATCCTCTTTTGGTTGGATTGTTGTAGTTGCGACAGTAGCAGTGGGTTCTGCATCAATGATTTGTCTCCTTTTATCATTTTCTGAATCAGGGTCCAAGTCAGGGTTTGGATCTTTATTTTTTATCTCGGCCACCAATGACTATATTGAGTGACATTCATTAGTGTTATGCCAAGGGCTGTTGTGGAACTCACACCACTTTCTGGTGTCTTTCTTGGACTTCCTGTTACCCTTCTTTGCCTGCATCTAGAGCTGGCTCTCTTGAGGTTGGACTTCCTTGCTCTATCATTCATTATGTGAGTTAGAATTTCCTTTTCCATGCTTCTCCCACTTACTCAGTGGCTTGAATTTCTGCTCAATTTTCACTGCATATCGACAAGCATCTCCCAATGAGGAGATGTCTAGAAAATCCATCTCTGTTTGGATGTACCTGAGTAGACCATTGCGGTACGTCAAAACCAGGTGTCGCTTGGAGTCTTTGATACCCATATTTGAGCACAAGGTATGAAAGATGTTGGTGTACTCCGACACTGTCTGATCTCTTTTTCGACGCAGAGTTGTCCATCTCATGTATCGGTCATCATAGTTTCTGACAAGGTAGAACTCCTCCTTTAAGGCATCTACAAAGGTTTCCCAAGTGGGTTCTCTCTCAAATAATGTAGATTCGTCTGTGGTGTACCTCTCCCAGTAACCTTCCCACCAAGCTCTGACATGGGGAAGGGATTCAAGGAGCACGAAGGTGATCTTTTCATTGTTGGAAAAATTTTAGACAGAGTAATAACCTTCTAGTGGATTCAACCATTTTTCTAGAGCATTTGCATCTATTTGGCCTTCAAATAAGGGGATATCAAAATTGACTTATACCTTGAAGGGTGTTGCACTTGCGAAATGGATTCTTGTCAAAGATACCTCAGTTGTCTCCATTGGTAGTCTTCGAAGGATCTGAGCAAAGTTGTCCATCATCTTGTTCCTTTGTCGCACGAGAGCTTCCTTGAGCAACGTCTTCAAAGGATCTCCTACTTTGTCATCTCTCTTTTCTTCCGCCATCGGAGGTTGTTTGCGTTGGTGAGAGCAATTGTTCTCAAGTGAAACTAGCTCGAGAACCAACTCTTTATACCCTAACCTCGTCGGGGACCTGCTCTGAGAAACGACAAGGAGCAACCTTCTCTGATACCACTGATCCAAATTATCTTGAGAACGACGTGAAGGATTATTTTGAGAATGACATGAAGGAAGAAATATAACAGAGATATAATACTGAAATACACAAAAATATAGCAGAGAACACAAGAATACAGTGAAACCCAACTTCCATCACTGAATAAGATAGAAAAATAGTGTAGAACACAAACTGGAAAAATGGGGTAGCTTATCTTTAAAAAGAAAGAGATGTTGGCTACACTTCATTCACAAGAAGCTTTACATCACACTCCATTGCATGCTTAAAGGGCCTTTTTCACCTCAATTATATATGAGAGAGTGAGAGGAGAACAATTCCCATGATGCATGTGGGATAAATTGGACCAAGTTTATAAAATGTCATAGGCATGTAAAATACAAGGACTTCCCGAGCAATCACCCATCCCAATACTACTCTAGCCCGAACGTGCTTTACTGCGGAGTTCTAATGGGATCTGGTGCATTAACGCTAAGTTGTAGGCATGAACATAAGACCATTACATGATGTCTGTAATTAACAAATGAAGATGACATTACATTGCATTCCCCATCAAAAGGGTGAATGTTATGGTTTATCAAAACCACAGGCTCAAAATGGTGATCCAGTGGAAAAGGTGGATGGCCACCGAGATCCATCTAGATCATTGCCTTTGAAAGGCCAACCATCACAATGGTTTGTTTCCCCTTCATATTTTTCCAAAAAGACAAAATAAAATAAAACAAAACGTTCATGCTTATTACAAATTTACAAAATATAACCATAGTTAGATATGCCTATCTTGTGACATTTTGGAATAACTTTTGTGACTATAAAAACTCCTATTGATCTAGCATGAAACACGTCCTTTTAGGATCAGGTTTTGAAAGTAAAGCAATGATCAACCACTAGATTTCATTGAGGAACACTACTATTAACATAATGATTGATTGGTTGCGAAGTAGTTATGCTTTATTGCCCGACTTTTTATATACATATATGTGAAAGCATGGTTATATATGAATACATTATAACATTTGGAAATAAATTTTAACATTATAAAATCAATCTTCTTCTCACTTGGCAAATGTGTTGGAGAGAAACGTTATCCCAATGTAGCAAGGTTCTCCTACTTTTCTTAAAAAAAAATAGAGTAGTCTAAATCTTTTATCTTTTGGCGGCGATTTTTCAGTTTGATTTTGCCTGAAATCCTGTGAGGAATGGTTGGATCCGCAGATTTGAGTGGCTAAGTTTGTATAATCTAAATGCCTCAAGGGTTTTTCAGCACGCTGAATCCGTTTATACATTCATAAATGCAATTTAAACAACAAAAAATAGGGATTATGTCCAGATTTGCATCGCCAAATTCCGATCAAAAATCTCAAAAAATAAAACGTTTAACCAAAACCAAAAAAAAAATGATGTGTTTGGGATATTCAACTTTATCCCACACCATTGTAGTAGGTTAGGTAGATACTCTCTTACCTTCTCACAAAAAAAATTATATGTGTTTGGGAGATTCAACTTTATCCCACCACAGCATGGTAGGGTAGGCAGATATTTCAATGGAAGAATCCTTGCCAATAACATACACGTGTTGGTAGGCCACCGTCGGTGATGGCCCTTGGAGAGGCGAGAAGATGACTAATGGGTGTAAAGTGTTTGGGGTCGAGTGAGTCCTGACTTGTAATCCATGATCTGTCCGTATATCTATCTCTACCAATAGCTAGCTATAATGGGGTGACGGGTGATGGGTGAAGTACAGTGGGGCTATAAATAGAGAATTCTCAAAATAGCCGTAGCCGAGGATGCCAGCTAGGACGCCTTGATGATAGATTCAACCCAAACCTCCCTCCCCTCCCCTACCTTCCGTTCTGGGGTCCACGGACGCAGTAACCGTCCGTCCTGTGTGGCGAAACAAAACAATTTCTTCCCGCTTTTCCAGTTCCATTTTGTGACGATGACAACGAATTACCAGTTACATTCTTGTGGGGGCACTTACAGTTAGCGCACCGCCAATTCCATTTCCTCGAGGCAAAATTTGTGACATTAAATAATCGTACAGTTATTCCGTGAGAATTTAGAATCTCCATGATTAAATAATTAGATCGGAACATTCTCTTTTCATTTGTCTTTTACTTTTGTTTCTTCTTTTCTTTTCGGTGGAGGAGTGAGGTCTTGTCTCAATTAACGTTGGCTCTTTCTTTATAAACAAAGGCGGAAGCTTTCTGCAGAATTTAGAATCTCTGGGCATCTCTCAGTGCCTGCAGTTGAATTATAAAAATAAAGCGCAACAAGACGAAAAGAGGATTGAATTGACGTGCTGAAAATTCGGCATGGCGTTAAAGTTTACTATGCATGCACGAGTATCTTATACTCCAATTTTTTATTACCTAATTTCTTTTGTCGATGCTTTCTTAATACTTTAATGCATCCCATGCATAAATCAAATCATTTTAATGTCAAATTTGACAACGACAATCTCAGAAAAAAATGATGATGTTAGGCCTTTAATTTAAATTTTTTTGGAATAATTATTTAAAATATGTGAACATAGTTCAAGTGGTTGCACCGACACCGACTTCCTGTGAATCTGGCACAAGAAATGAAATAATTTCACATCACAAAGATTAAAAAATATAAATTATTCACCTGAAGTTAATACCAACTAATAAAGTTGAAAAAAAATATCATGCATGATAAGAATCATTTTAAAGTCAAAAAGGAGAACTTATTATGTCAACCATTTTTCTATTGAGAGAAGATGCTTAAACAAACGTTATACTTTTCTATTGAGAGAAGATGCTTAAACAAACGTTATTTTAATTATTAATGGATAAATATTCATTATTATTTAATTAATGGACAATAGAAGGAATTGATTTTTTATGTCATTTTATTATATCTCTGTCCTGTCAGCTAGCAATAGTTCAAAACGTTATTTTAAAATCTGGGCAGGGCAGGGCAGGGCAGGGCAGCGACGTCTGTCTCGTGGAATGCATTCTTAGATATGACAACAGGCTGGGGTCATCATGGATTGACTGCTTTGTATTGTATTCATTATTCTGCATTCACTCCTTTGTAGGGCATTTGAATATGGATTTCTTTCTTGGTTTGGATGTTTGTTTAATTTTCTGCATTTGTCATTTTCTTAGGATTATTTTTCTTCTGGTAGATGTTTTGAGTTTGATGTTTTGGTTTAGTTGTTTGTTTAGTTCTAAATTTATTTTGTGGTTCTTTGTTCGGTTTTTTGAACAGTTGTTGTTCTAAGGTTTTTAGCATTTACTATTGTGTTTTGTTTTAAGTTTCTTTGCATTTATCATTGTGTTTAGTTGTTCATTTAATTCATTGATATTAGTTATTAGCTAAGTTATTTGATACGAAGACACGAGACATGAAGGATAGGGGAATACGAGTATCTGACACTCGATCCTCGAAATCAGGACACAGGGAAAGGATATATAATTTTAATATATATAAGATTATAAGTTAAAAATTACTAAAATAAACAAAATATTGATAGATCATAGACTATAGTAGATATTGATCAATTTAATGATACATCATGAACTCCAAAAAAGATACATCATACAAAAAATTCAAACTTTAAACATCATACTGATAGAATATAGACATACTGGTAGTCTAATACGGTGATACTCTATACAATGTACATGATACAAATAACCCACTGAACAATGAAAATTCAAAGCATATTACCACAGGTTTGTCAACATGCATACACAGAGCTCAAAGGAAAGGAATATAATGAATGATCTATGTGTTCATGTCTTTAATATGTTTGCACAAATTCTGCAATAAAGCAGTGATTAAGCCCTCAGATAGTGTTAAATGAATGTGATGTTAGCATATTGAGTTAGGTCGTTGCATCATGTATTGCATTGATTTGTTTCCAGAGGTGCTTTGAATAATAGGTCTATCAAAATGTTTCAAGAAAAGCAATGGAACAAAACTGAAAATTAAACCATTCACCATTATCACAAGTTCCAAAACGCTAGAAGAAAACACCTTGTGTGCTTATGTGATTTTAGGGAGAGATATTACAAGAATAAACTAGAATCAAATCATGTCAAAGAGTTTCCAATGGCAACGTTGTAAATGAAACCATAATTAAGGAGTTAGGTCGTTGGGGTTATAGACCAATTTGTTCATCAATATTCCTCATCGATTAGATTAAAATGCTTCTAAAGTTTTTAAATGTGTTAAAGTGATGCCCAGATATATGGTATTTAAACACAAATTTAGCCACTGTCGAGAAATATAAACTCTCGTCACTAGCACTAGAAAATGACATAGAGACCTCACACATTTAGGTGTCTAAATGAATTGAGGAAATTTGCATAAAGCTTCCAAACTCAGCCAGAGCTTAGAGGACTTACTTGTGCATTGGGTGATGGTTGTTGGCTGCTAGGTTGCAATATCTCACGGTGACGATGAAATGAAATAGCTAAAAAAAAAGGAAAAACCCATTTTTAACCTCCCGCAGGCTCTTTTACGAAGGACGCATTTTTAGATGGTGTCCAACACGGTTTTAGATGGTGTTTGACACAGTTTTAGAATGTGTCCTGATGTTAGGGTTCTAACCCGCACATAGGTAGAACAATATATTCGGATGTAATAAAGGTCAATATTAATAAGACTTTTCAATAAAATAGAATAAGGCGGATGTAAGAAGACCTAATAGAAACTTCTGCTTCTAGAAGGATCTTCCTCTAGATGCTTCTTTTTAGTATAAATAGGAGTCAACGGTATGATAACCCTAGCTTGGATATTATTGTAATAGAGCTTTGCTCAACTGGAGGTTGCCCCCTCGAAGAGGCCCATGAACATTGCTTTCAGATTCAAAGTGTTATTTCTGTTGTTATTCTTATATCATTTCAGTGCTATTGTGGTGAATGTTCTGGTTATATTGCTGTTATTCTGCCATTACTAGTATTTTATTTATGTTCTGCATACATTTTATATCTGGTATATTACAAGTGTTATCAAAGCACTTTCCTCGGTAGAAAGTGTGGGTTAATTTTATTTTTTTTCAGGGTAGAGATGTATTTTGGTGTCTTTAAGCCATAGAGATCTGTCGTTACACACATAAACCCGCGGTTGAGGGATTCATACACGCAGGAAATACAAGTGGTACTTAAGCGCACATCTGTTGGCCACCCTTGTAACCCCTGTTGGTACCCCTTTGAGTGGTAGCGCATCAGACAACACCTATGTACGGATCAACCTAGATTACCTAAAACCCTCTTTAGATAAACCGATCGACCACCTGACTGCTATAGTGTCACTGAGAACAACACTCGGGAATATACTCTCTAGTACCTGGGTATTCTGGTAGTATGGTCTATCCTCCTTAGTTAGTGCCCTGAGATATTGGGCTGAGTACTACTATTGGACCCTGCACGTATATCAGAGAGCTATAGAACAGGGCAAACCCTTATTTGTAGAATCTTTGAATACCTAACCCTTGGGGACAAAAACATAAACAAATTAAAATAGACAAGATCTATTGCTGCACAACTGTGTTCGGGTTGCCAAGTAAATACACATTTCTTTCTGGTTAAGCATTTTGGCATTTCCTCTCTGCAGTATTCTTCATACCGAAGTATAACTCCGTACAAAAAAAAAAAAAGTCTGGAAATTTTTTCACCATTATTTAAGACCTATTCCATTAGATTCATCTCTTCGACCTTATCACATTCATCCATATCATTTTTCGGCAAAATTGTTTACCCCGCCTGCCCCTTTTCAGTTTCCCCATCCTCATGGCCCATACTCGTAGCCAAGACTTGGAAGCTCGCTTCAACACCTTGCAATCTGGTCTCATTGAGACCCAACAAGAAGTGAAACAACTCAATGCCAATGTTGTTGCCATCAATACAACCATGCAGTCCTCATTGGGGGAAATCAAACAAGACCTCACCACCCATCTTGAATCAGATTTTTCGGCACTCTGCACCAAACTACATATCCCTACAGATAACCCTTCCTCTTCCTCACCTCCACATACTGAAGGGGACCATTCCTCTCATTCACATACCTTGCAAAACCATCACTTTCAACGTGACGTACGCCTTCCACGGGTGGATGTGACCAAATTTGATGGCTCAGACCCCACTGGTTGGGTAACCCAAATGGAACATTACTTTTCTTTATACGGAATTACAGATGACTTGCCCAAACTCCAGTATGGTGTTCTCCATCTAGATCAAGAACGTTGGCAATGGTGGCAATGGAGAAAAACTTTTCGTCAAGGGTATATTGCTTGGACACACTTTGTGGTAGAGATTTATGAATGCTTTGACACTGACACCAACCATTTGGGTCATTTGACAAAGCTGAAACAATTAGGAATAGTGGAAGACTTTATAGCTTCCTTTGAGCGTCTGGCTTTTAGAACATAGGGCATGTCTGATGCCTTTTTCCACGAGTGTTTTATTAGTGGCCTCAAGGATGAAATTCGTGCCCATGTCCTCATGGCTCGGCTTGAGAGTTGGGTGGAGGCTACCAAAAGAGATAAAGAAGCACAACAGGTTGTACCTTCTCAAAACCACAAGCCCTCCTTTATCCCTCTCCCTAAACCAGTAAATCCCACCACTCCCTTTGCTCCACTAAAGATCCAAAAATTGACTAGGGATGAAATGGATGAATGCCAACTCAAAGGCCTTTGTTATAATTGTGATGACAAATATTTCCCAGGCCACAAGTGCAAAGAAAACAATCTTTTTATGGCCATCTCCGAGGAGATTTCAGAAGAAGATGAAGAAACTCCCTCTATATCTAAGTCACCTGAATCCACTGACAGAACCCCTCCCTCAGACCCTCCCGAAGTAGAACCAGTCATTTCCCTCAATGCTCTCACTCGCTTCTCCGCTCCCCAAACCCTCAAGCTAATCAGTTACATCAAGCATCAGAAGGTCATCATTCTGGTTGATAGTGGCAGCACCCATAATTTTATTCATTGCCGCATTGCCCAAGAAACTCATTGCTACATCCATGCCGTCAATAATTTCCAAATCATGATTGCCAATGGTGGTTCCATGAAATGTGGAGGGCATTGTGAAAATGTGTGTCTCCAAATTGGTGACTACCACCTGAAATCCCATATGTTTTCTATCGACATGGGAGGTTGTGACATTGTGTTGGGTGCAGACTGGCTAAGGACTTTGGGTCCCATTCTCATAGATTTTAAAGCCTTAACCATGCAATTTGTGTAAGTTTTAAACCTGCAAAGTAAAGCAATGCATATAGATTCTTAAGCAATACAGAAATTAATCAATGGCTCATACACATAGTACACAGAGATTTTATACCGGAAATCCTCAACCGAGAAAACCTTTCTTATTTTCATTATATTGAATTTCACCATTCGCCATACAATATATACAATGTTTTTAGGTATTCCGTAGATACCAAAACCCTAATCCCTTAATCCGGGATTAATTTACAAATCCGCTAAAAATAACAAAAAACCGCCCCAAAAAAAATTTTTGGGGCGCTGCCCCAAACGCTACGCGTAATCAGGGGGGGCATACCTGCCCCCCCCCTGGGACCCCCCTAGGAAAGCGTCCGATGCACACGACAAAGCTCTAGGTGAAGGGATGGTCAGACGCAGTTGTCGTATCTGACGCACCCACACACACACACACACATGCAAAGAATATAACAGATACCCAACATTCTGCCTAGAATTCTTGTTCTAACCCGACACCGCTGAGCATGCTCCTTTCTTTTTCCATCAGTGTCCTGCTCATCCTTTCTGCAACTCCATTCTGCTAAGGAGTGTATGGAGTAGTCTTTTGCCTTGCTATACCACACTTCTTACAGAATTCTTCGAATTCATTTCCGCATAATTCTCCACCATTATCTGTTCTCAATACCTTTATTTTCTTCTCTGTCTGATTTTCTACCAGAGCCTTAAACTCTTTAAATTTATCAAA
>ML790361.1:63480-103563 GCA_009831015.1 Picea engelmannii | reverse complement strand
GTGACTAAACTCTTTGGATATGATTATGAGATCATTTATAAGAAAGGAAAAGACAATGTGGTTGCGGATGCACTTTCCCGAAAATATGAAGATGAAGGATCCATTTTTTCTCTTTCATTCATTGTACCAGATTGGCTCCAAGCAGTTCGCCAGGAATGGCTACAAGATGCCAAAAGTTCATAGTTGATCCACCAGTTGCAGTTCAATGCTCCAGCTTCTCCAGGGCACTCTTGGCTCCATGAAAAAATTTGATACAAAGTCTGTTTGTATTTAAGTAAACAATCAAAGCTTAAATCCACGGTACTTTCTGAGCTTCATGCTACACCCACAGCAGGGCACTCTGAGTTCACCAAAACCTATGACAGGGTCAAACGTTCCTTTTTCTGGGATGGTATGAAACAGGACATTCGTAATTTTGTAGCTAAATGTTATGTGTGTCAACGCAACAAGGGAGAAACAGTCAAATCGTCGGGCACACTACAACCGCTCCCGATTCCACCTACTATTTGGAAGGATATCTCTATGGATTTTATTACCAACTTACCCAAATCGGGAAACAAATCCATCATCATGGTGGTTGTTGATCGCCTTTCCAAGTATGCTTATTTCTGCGCCCTTCAACATCCATTTACAATATCCACGATGGCTCAAATATTCATGGATCAGGTCTTCAAGCTTCATGGCATGCCACACTCTATTATTTATGATCGCGATCCAACTTTCACAAGCAATTTTTGGCTAGAACGGTTCAAGATACAAGGCACCAAATTGCATCTCAGCACAACTTATCATCCCCAGACTGATGGCCAAACGGAAGTTGTCAACAAGTGTTTGGAAACATATTTGAGGTGTTTTGCCTCGGAAAAGAAAAATCAGTGGGCTCAATGGTTACCCTTAGCTGAATGGTGGTACAACACTTCATACCATACAACTACACACATGACTCCTTTTGAAGCGGTATATGGACAGAAACCACCTTCAGTTCTCTCCTACTTACTAGGTGCCTCGAAGGTCCAGGCAGTTGACCTACCACTTAAAGGTCGAGAGGCTATTCTCCATACCCTCAAAGAGAATTTGGTCATGGCATAGAATCGCATGAAGAAACAAGCAGATCAAGGTCACTCTGAACGTCAATTTGCAGAAGGGGATCAAGTGTTTCTTCGATTGCAACCTTACAAGCAAACTTCCCTCAAGGCCGAGCATTATCAGAAGGTAGCACCCAAATTTATGGTCCTTATACTGTGCTCAAGCGTGTGGGACAAGTCGCCTATCAGTTAGATTTTCCTAGCCATTCGAAGCTACATCATGTTTTTCATGTTTCATTCTTAAAGAAGGTGATTGGAGCTAAGTGCCAAATTCAAACCAACCTTCCATAGTTAGCTGAAGAAGGATCCATTTGGCTACAACCAAAAGTTGTTTTGTACCAACGTGAGCGTCGCCTATGTCAGAGAGCCATCAAGGAAGTGCTAGTCCAGTGGAAAGATACATCTCTAGCAGACGCCACTTGGGAACTGGCTACCATTCTGCAACAATTTCCTAATCTCAATCCTTGAGGACATGACTGTTTTTAAGGGGGCGGACATGTTAGGGTCCTAACCCGCACATAGGTAGAACAATATAGTCGTATGTAATAAAGGTCGATATTAATAATGCCTTTCAATAAAATAGAATAAGGCGGATGTAAGAAGACCTAATAGAAGCTTCCACTTCTAGAAGGATCTTCCTCTAGATGCTTCTTTTTAGTATAAATAGGAGTCAAGGGTATGATAACCCTATCTTGGATATTATTGTAATAGATCTCTACTCAACTGGAGGTTTCCCCCTCGAAGAGGCCTGTGAACATTGCTTTCAGATTCAAAGTGCTATTTCTGTTGTTATTCTTATATCATTTCAGTGCTATTGTGGTGAATGTTCTGGTTATATTGCTGTTATTCTGCCATTACTAACATTTTATTTCTGTTCTGCATACATTTTATATCTGGTATATTACACCTGAGGTGACTGATAGGTACCATAGCGTGTCATCACAGTGAGTTAGGATATTAGTTATTTCAACTTTAAGTATTTCAATTTTAATGTTACTTAGTTTAGTTGTGAATTCAATGCTTTGCATTTGAAATTATAATTTATTAGTGAATAAATATTTAATTAACTTATAGTAAAGTTTTTATTATTGAAAATCTACATAATTTATTTTAAAAAATCATATTCTCCAAAATATCAGTTTTATATTTAAACGTGTGAAAGATTAAAGTACCAACGACTCTAATAATTCTTTAGTTGATCTTTCGTTAGTGGAGATGTCAATGTTAGTAAAGTATATAACCTTCTCAATCCACCAAAGTGTTTTTACACCCCATACGATGATGCCAATTAAAACAAACAAGTTATATTTGGAAAGACGCATGAATTATGAATTATAAGTGATTCTCTTTCTCTGTATAATCTGTATTATTGTTTATATGGATTTAACGTTGTTTCAAACATGTTAAGGACATGTTTTCTAATAATTGATTTCATCTCTTTTTATAATGATAAACTTAATAAAATTGTTTATATTAAATTAGTTTAGTGAGTTAATTCGTTGAAGGAGTGGCAATGGAAGGTGATGAAGAGGTGGTGAGAGTGAGAGCTATGTTAGATCATGGGTAGGAGAGTAAACCTTGATTATGTACTTGAGGATTTAATAGTTAAGATCAAAACCAGACATAACAATGGAACCTAGCCTAACTGTTCAATCCTCCACCCTTCATCCATTTTCCATACGAAAGATGTTTATTTGTATAAAACTTGTTGTTTAATAGAAGTTTGATATTTGGAAGAAGTTTTTCTTCTTTGGAGGTTATAGGTTTGAATATGGAAAGAGTAGGGCATCTATACTTTTGTAAACTATGTAGTGAAATTGTTGTGTGGAGGGTGTCCCTTGTCCCACAAACAAGAGGGTCTCATATGTCAATTTGGCCTAAGTTGTGAGTCTAAATTTGGCATGGTTGGAATATGAGGTTCCAATTGAACTTTTTAGTCGAATTTGAATATTTCTATAATTGGTTTTGGATAGAATATTGTTAATATGGCATGGAGAAAAATTTCCAATCAATAAATTTTGAGTGTTAGAGAAGAACTTACCTATCATTTTTATCTTATAAGGGTGTGGAATTTTAAGGTATTCAACTTATAGTCCCACTTTTTTGTAATACTATATAACTATATGTTATGTATATATAATCATTTCTCTTAAATATTAACATGAATTTTTAATTCCTTGAGCGGGAAGGAAATCATACCATAATTATTATGTAATATTATATTAATATATGTTGGGTGTTGTGTCATTGTTTTTAGTCCACGCTTGCAGATGTACCGACCTTCTTAACATTGGGGAGTTTTAGACCTAGGGTTTGTCTAAAGACTGTCCAACAAAAACCCCTAAGCACCAATATATCAATCCTCGGCCAAGGTCAAGGAAGGTATCACTTGAGATGCAAAGAGGTTCATAGAGACCATAAGGTCTTGTGTTGGGGATGGGGGATTAAACATATGGAACACTACTATTGGCATCCATGGAACTCATGTCTAACAGACTATTTTTAGGACTAAGAATTAGAACAATACACACACATATTCAACTCATTCGCAATAGACACTGAATAGATCAAAACTTCCATATCTTTATTATTGGGAGAATTCCATCACACAAAAATATACAATGCACAACTGCTTAGGATAGCCATATAAATTCATATCATTACTATGTAAAACAATGAGAATACAATAGAATGTGCCATGCACCTTGCCTTAGGATTCATATATAACAAAGACACAAAAATATATTCAAAACATCATAGGATTACAACTGGCTCAGAGTGATCTTGAGACTGATAACCAATCGAATCTTTCACATACTAACTAGATAACTCATGTTCTGAGCTTATAGCTCATTTTTATATATTTCATTGTTGGGGAGCGTTGTCTCTTTCTACTCTTCTCCACTCACATGTCTTATCCAAGTACCTCTCATGCTTTTGGTGCTTTCCAACTCTCCACATAGAATCTCTACATCAAGGGAAATATCAATTTTCTAGCCAACTCATCTTCTGGTCACCCCACGTCTTCATATGGTGTGGGAAATAATCATTCTGAGATATTTCCATGTGATTATTTTCTTGATTCAGACAAGCATCTTCTTGGTTTCCGGCGCAACTGAAAAAATTAGACTGATACGCATTTGGTAGTCTTTATACTCTACGCGCTGCTCACAATACCCAGTCTGATGCACACTCTATGGAATTCTTCATGCATTTCATTCGTTGCACGCAAAACTATGGAATAAGTATGCACAACTTCGTTTGTGCATGCGTCCAAAAGTGGACCCAAAAATTTGGGTACCAACAAACCCCCACCACTATTATTTGGCTCATCCTTGAGCCAACTACTTAAGTTCGGACGATGGAAAATTAGAGTAAGAGAAAATCATCGTATGGAAAAAAAAGTTGTTGGGAAGGCTGAACCTAAGTAAGAGCAATGTAGGTTGTAGGGGAAAATCGACTCAGGTCTGTGAATTATGGAGGCAAGCAGTATGGTGAAATATGGAGTCGGAGTGAATGCAGCTATATGCTCTCTTTGGAACCTTCGTTGGTGTCTGTGGACGGGAATAAAAGATTTTCTTGAGGTTCATGAGAAAGCACCAAGCATTGAAAAGAATTAAGGCCCCACTTAGAGAGAGAGTATCCATGTCTTCCTATCTATTAAGAGTAGGACCACCAAGTAGAGCTGGTGGGCCTAGCCACTCTACAAGAGGAAGGATGTGGGTATGTGGTGTGAGGTGAGACAAGGGGGTTTGGAAATGGGTCTGTGCATATGTAAAAGACTTGGAGGGGTAGCGGGAGGAAGTGTATTGATGGTGAAAGAGTAATCCCTTCTGCATCAACAAAGGGGATAAAACATGGCATAGGTTAGACAAATGGGCCCTCCCAATCAACAAAGGGGATAAAGAATGGTGACACTAAGCATTGAGAGAGAAGGTAGGTTAGTAAAATTGAGGTTCGACCAAAAAGTTGTTTATACAACATTAATATTCGAAAGAACCAAAGTGTGGTAATGAGAGGGTATTGATGAGGTAGGGAAGCACATGTTCCAAAATGGTGGAAAAATTGGGCCATGAAAGCAGTGAAGAGTGGGAAGTCGAACTGGGGGTGATGGGAAATAGAGTCTGAGAATGGGACATGGGGAATTATCTCCAAGGACTTGTGAGGGGAAAGAGGGTATTTATATCATGGAGATAGGGGGTGTGTGTAAGATGATTAATGGGAGGAATTTATGAGCCAACGATTACTTGGAATATGGCGGTGGAAGGGTGTAGTCGAAGAGATTCCAATGATGATTTTCTATCCTAATGATATGAAAGTGGATAAATGTATCCACCAAGAAATCCATCTGAGACTCGCGTGAAGATGTCAACATGGCCCATATATAGTACTTGTGGTACATGGTTAATCATGTTGTCATAGATTGGGAATGTGATAACATTGTCCTGCAATCCTATCTTCATGTGTGACTGAAGTGGGATGACAGTTGGGTAAGAGGCTGAGAGCGTCGAAATTTCTGCTAAGTGGTGACAATGACGGTTGTATTGAATGTGGAATCGGATCAATCATGCTTATGTCAATGAACTGTCTATAGTGGTATTACTAATGATGCATGAGAATGCATAGCAGCATTATCAATGTGACCCACGACCTGTTGTTATCACCAGAAGTGAAAACTTAGTAACAATATTGGGGACCTATCTGTACATATGCGAGATTCACTATCTAGGGGTTGCCACACATGTGTTTTTTGCATCCCATCTTGATTCGACCTTTTATAAATAATTTATTGTATTGGGCCCTAGTGGGTCGCGATGTGGCCCTGTATTTGTTCCTTCGATCAACTTCAACCTCGGGGATCGGTAACAGGAATGTCTAGTTCTTGCAGTAGCCATTAGTGCAAGAGATCATTAGCAATGTCATGTAACTCATCTAGCACTATTAAATGGGGGGGAAATGGGTGGCTTGCGGTGAATGGTTCTTGGGGTTGCATGAAATTGGTCATTGTATGTAGAGGGAGTGTGGGTGGTTTGGAAGCTAGTTCATCAAAACATTTGGGGACTGGTGGTATCGGGGCTGGGTGTGGGTGAGCGTAGTGGGACTTTAAATATTTACGGTGTGCACTGCACCTTTTCTTGGCTAACCACCCTCATTCGCAAAGATATGTGATGTGGGGTATGGTTTCTCTAATTCTAAATTGTTCGTGCATGTCTGCCTCCAAATTCACCCATTCTCGGTAAGGTTCCCAATGCGCGGCCCACCATCACATAGGGTTGTCGACCGGTACTATATCAAGGGCACATAATCTTTGATTATGGAATATTTTGTATCCATGAAATTAACTTGTCTATTGGTTTGCACCCATCATATCGATAGGAGCCAAAGTCTTCCACACACTCTTCTTCGATGATATGTGCGAACCTTCTTGTTGACACCTTGTAAATCCTATTCTTCCATCTATATAGGGTATTGTCATAATCCATGTCATAAGATTTGACACTTCTCCAACTTAGTTCTCCATTTGTGGTGGGGTTGATGTAGTCCTCCCTACGCCCCATGATCTTGTAAATATTTTCAACTCCCGAGCTTCGTTCATCCTCATCTATGAGCACATTGTCACGATCGTCCTCATATGGGTCTAGTGGCGCGACCATTTGCAGGGTGTCAGTTTCAAAGGACATCTGCCTCTTCTTCAATTTTAATACCTCATTATTGTCAAAGGACCTGTCAATTCCCAATAATGCAGGATATGTATCAGACTCATCCATGATCTCGATGACTTCAAATTTATCCTTTGTTTTCACTCGTTCCATTTTGACCTCTACTTGCTCCAACTGATCTATGGGATATATCTTGTATTGATTATCTAAACATACCTATATGGATGACTAGACCAACTTGGTTTTACCCATCATTTCCCAAGACTTCTTGGGAAAAATATCCATGTCAGATCCCAGATCCAACATGACTCCATCCATTTCATACCCGCCAATCTCTGTTGTCATATTGAACTCTCGTCCAGTGCACTTCTTCTTGCTAATCTGACAGACATCCCTCTCTAGAAGTGGAGCCGATATGGTGGTCTCTTCTCCTTGTTCGTTCATGCAAGAATTTAACCTTTGGGTCAACTTACTTGTATCTTCTAGATCTTTAAGAAAACACAAACAATGGTGTAAGAAGGTATTGAATTTCTCTTCAATTTCTACCATGTGACATAAGTCATGCAAGGGTGATGTGCATGTTGTGTGTTGCAACTCTTCCTGTAGTTTTTCTTCATAGTATTTTTTCTCAGTGCATTGCAACATAGTATTTTTTCATGTGTCTTCTATCTATATTTGGTTGGCACACTAAATTTCCTCACGTATGCAAGCCTCCTCCAAAGATCTTTATGTAACACACTATATTTCTTTGCATACACAAGCTTCTTCCAACAACCTATGCATCGCCCACTACACTTCTTCATGGATTTGTTCTTTCTCTAGCGACCTTTGTGTCACCCTTTGCACTTCCTCTTAGATCCATTCCTCTTCAAGAGACCTCTGAGTCACACATTGTAGCTCCTCGCATGCTCTCTATTCCTCAAGTTCCCTTTGCACATCATGTAGAAACTACTTCTGATGGGAAGTGTCAAAATTAGGAGGGGGATAGGGTGCCTTCCTTATCTTACCATCTAGTTGTTGACCCAAGACTTCACCATGCTTGAACTCTGCCCCAGTCTTCGCCCCTTCGCGGGTTACTACCTAGACATCTGCTTCTCTTTTCTTCTTCTTCTTTTTTCTCATATCGGCATGTACCATGTTACAATTAGTCTTCTTTTCCTACCACTTCTTCAGTAAGTCAGAACAACCCTCAGTTACATGTTCAGGACTATAACAATGTGTGCAAAGTACACACAACTTAGTGAAAAATCGTGATACATGACCAATCTCACTGCAATTGAAACATGTGGGGGGTTTATCGCCTCCTCCACCATATTCACAGTTGCGACCATGACCATATCCACCTTTTGGTCCTCCTTTATATCTTCCTTTGTTAGTGCCACTGCGTTCACCACCCTTTTTCTCCTCTTGTACCCTGAAATCATCCCAAGTGTTGTCTTGCATTACCTGAAGGGAGAAACAACTATTGACATTGTGGCCTATAGATTTTAAAAAATCATAGAAGAGGGTGTGAGTCATTTTCTAATATTTCTATAATGTGGGAGAGTGGGGTGGAACATGGACACAGTGACTACAATTCTCACATCATTCTAACTATCCCGATGGAAACAGAGTTGATGCACCAGTTGCCACATAATTTCAAAGGACCTAACACTCGTCTCAATGATGCCCCTCTGAATGACAAGTAGTGCACCATACATTCTCGTGGATGAATTTGGTCTTGGCCATATCTTGCAGCTCTGTTGTTAGGTTATCCAGTTGCGATTGGACCTGCACTAACCCAACCGATGTCTCTATGCCTCCAGGTGTAGCCTCCAATCACATCGCAATCTCGACTGCCTCAGCCTGAGTCATCACCTTTTGTTGGCTGAGAAGGACTCAGATATGGGGGAGCAAGCCCACAATGAGCCACTCTTTGTGTTTCACATCCTGGATCTAGAATGTTAGCCTATCCAACAAAACTTTGAACCATTGGTCATAATCCCAGATGATTTCTCCTTCTTTTTGGTTGATTTCCTCGATTTCCATAATGCATTGGGACTCTGAATTCAGCTCTTGAAACTCCCAAAGAATGTCTTGCTTGATTTCGACCAAGGGCCCCGCCTGTCCCATTGGAACAATATCCTTATATATTATGTACCACGTCAGAGCCCTATGAACGTAGTCTCAAGTTGCACGATCTTGTATGCGTCGTATGTAATTATTTTTACAGACCAACTTGCTTCATATGTGAACCAGTGTTTCTTTTCATCGTCCTTACCTGTTCCATGAAACACAGGAAAGCTCAGTGTACTATCTTGATTTCCCATCTTCAAACTGGAACTAGTTCCTCCTTTATGGCTGCTATGGGTTGGATCTTTCCACACTACTATTGTCTGGGGTAAAGTATTGTTGAATTCACCTTCTTATTCACTTGTTTCATCACTTATGTCTTCTTCTTCTCTTTCCTCGACCCCATTCTCTTCATTAAATATTGTGTTAATTTATTCTTGATTAAAACTGCACAAGGGGGGTGGTACAAAGGGGGGGTAAGACCATCTTATTATTAAAATTCTCATGAGGTGACCCAAAGAGATATATACTTGCAGTCGCTCAAGACCATCCAATACTATCAAATCATCTCCCCCACCACTAGGGGAGCCTCCATTTTCGTACTCTTCTAGAACATCACCAATATGTGACCTCTCTTCTTGACCTGATCATACACTACAAACATGCTCTCTTTCCTCTAAGTCAATCACACTGCCACTATGTGTGCCATCTCCTGATATGATCTTTTCATTACCACCTTGTGCATAATTTATCTTTCCACTCAACACATGAATTCTCCATGCGTCATCCTCTCTCCTGCTTAGTGCACTACCACTACGTCGGGAGCCAAATTATCTTTTGATTGTTTCCTCATGGTACTACATGAAAATGTTTCTTCTTGTTAGTGCGTAACTGTGCGATACTTCCTCCTTTGATTTTATGAGCACCCCACAAATTTATGCCCGCACACCACACATGTGCACTCTATTGTCTCTTAAGGTTGTGGCATACCACAATAGCCAAAGGGTATGGGCTTCGTCACCTAGGTCCTCACTACCACTACTATCACTACTAGTATCTTCCACGCCAAGCCTCTTCGTAGGAATGTCGTTGCCTATGCTCCACTCTGGCACAACATCCTTTCCCACACCACTACCTGGTGTGAGTTTCCTCTTAATTCTAGGCCCAACACCTCAATTTTCACCCTTGGCTAACACCTCTCTACTCCTCTTCTTAGAATTTTCCCTTAGCTCAACTCTTCTTGCATATCTCTCATCTCTTTTTCTCCTCTACTCTTCTGGGTCCAGTCCAGTTCTCACCTCATCTCAAAAACTTCTTGGATCCTCCTCACAAGATCCATATTCAAGCTATTTTCCCCCCACCTTTTCCAAAGTGAACCCCTCCAACGCTATGGGCTTTACTCATCCATTCTATCAGGCTCCATGCACATCATTCTGCTTTCCATGAACAACATCTTGATCCAAAGTGGAATTTCTTCTAGCATCCACTTTCTTAGACCTTCTTCAAACTTTATTTTAGCCTCATTGAAAGAATCATTATATTCTATATTGGATTCAATAATGTAGCCTTCATTCACTCGAGTGAACCAAATATCAATATCCCGTGTCCACCTGTTATCTAGCACCTTCAAACTATCAATCTTAGCTTAATCCCAAAGTATCATCTCCACAAGTAACACATCCGAATTGACCTCATCTTGTCTCTTTAACCATTCATGTAGCAAACATGGAAATTATGCAAAGAAGAGCTCATGCATGTCCAAGTAAATATACCATCCTTTCCATTCCTTTGCATTGACCCACAATCCTTGTGTCTATCACAGGGAAAACACATCTTCTTTCTCTTCTATCTAGTCTTGAATCTCCTCTTTAGAAGGATGTCAACTCAATTTTATTTTCCTCCATTGATCTCAATAAGACTTTAGGTCCCTACAACAGAATGATTTGTTGGATGTTGTGTTGTTTTTTTCAATCCACACTTAGACGTGTACCAACCTTATTAACACTGGGGAGTTTTAGACCCAGGGTTCATCCAGAGTGTGTCCAACAAAAACCCCTAAGAACCAACATATCAATCTTCATCCAAGGCCGAGGAAGGTCTCACCTGAGATGTAGATATGATCATAGAGACCATAAGGTCTTGTGTCGAGGATGGAGGAGTAAACATACATAACACTACTTCTATTGGTAGCCATGGAGCTCATGTTTGATAGACTATTTTTAGGACTACGAATTAGAACAATACACACACATATTTAACTCAATCAAAATAGACACAAAATAGATCAGAACTTCCATATCTTTATTATTTGGAGAATTCCATCCCATAGAAATATATAGTGCATTGAACAACTTCTTAGGACGGTCATAGAACTTCATATAATTACTATGTAAAACAACATGAATACAAAAGAATGCGCCATGCTCCTTTCCTTAGGATTTAGATAGAAAAAAGACACAATAATATATTCAAAACATCACAAGATTAAAAATGAATCAGAGCGAGCTCGAGACTGATAGCTAATCGATTGTTTCACACACTAACTAGATAGTTGTTGTTTTGATCTTAGAGATCCTTTTTATATCTTTCCTTACTGGGGAGCACTATCTCTTTATTCTATGCTCCACTTGCTTATCTGATCCAACTGCCTCACACACTTCTAGTGCCTTCTAGTGCTCCATGTAGACTCTTTGCATCAGGGGAAATATCAACTACCTAGCCATCTCATCTTTTGGTTGCCCCACGTCTTCATATGCTGTAGGAAATAATCATTTTGGGATATTTCCCAGTGATTATTTTCTTGATTCCAATTGACATCTTCTTGGTTTGTATGACAACTAAAAAAAATCAGATCGATGTGCACTTGGTAGTCTATATACTCCCCTTTCCATATACAAGGTGAACATGTCTGGGCTCCACCAGATACTGACTCAAGGTGTTCACAACAAAGCATATATATGGTCTAGTCTTCGTCAGATACATCAAGGATCCAATAATTTGTCTGTATAGAGTAGCATCAACCAACTCTGATGAAGTATCAACCAGAAGCTTCAAATACGTTTCCATGGGTGTGTTCATGGATTTACATTCCAACATGTCAAATATCTTCAGTATTTCAACTGCATACTTCCCTTGGTTAAGGGATATCTTCTCTGGGCTCTGCCAAACTTCAAGACCTAATAAATAATGCATTGGGCCTAGTTCTTATTTGACATATTATCATTGATGTCATTGTGATGTGATGATAAGTTGTTGTGATGAATTGTCATTGATAACAACATTATAAAAGTTAGCAGAGAATGAAAATGTCAAACAAAATGCAGAGAATGAAAATGTCAAACAATGTGCAAAGATTTAAGCTCAGAAGCAAGGACATTAATCAAAGCTCAAAAGGAAGAGCGCATTGTAAAAATTCCATTGGGATCGAAATCCCCATGGGAAAACTCCAAAGGATTCAAGGAAGAATCTTGTTCATTGAGATAGATTTTAGGAGTAATCGCACAAAACACATAACGCGAGGTGTAGAGGAATCTACCTAAAAGCTCAAGAGATGCAGTGTATTAGATTGCATAATATTAGAGCATGCAGATATCCTTGGTTAATTTGGAAACCAAGTATAAACCCAAAATCTCATAAGAGATGATGCATAGGAGGCTTAGAAGAAATGACGCACAAAAGATGTCCATTATCATTTTAGGAGATATATTGACTGTTAGATCTGTTAGCACTTTGTAAATTTTGTCTAGTTGATAGAAAAATGACAGAGGTAACTGTTTCAACCAGCTTTAGAGATGAGGCACTAGCCTGCTCAACTCAAAGAGGGATCTCTCATGTCACTTGATATTTATTTGGAAATCGGTGGCTAGATTTGGTTTGTGTGGGGATTTTTAATAAATTTGCTTGCAATGAAGGGGAGGAACACTCAGGGCCATGGAGTCAAAATTATGAAAGTGAATGAAAACAATGATAAGCTGGTAGAACTCTCCAGAGGATAAAGGCTAAATGAGGCGATGAATCTGAGTTATATTTGAATTTAAGTAGAGTGTAGGAAGATAGAGAAAACAAATAACTGCATCAGAGCATTACTGAAATGAATTCTGAATTCGTTAAGAAGAAACTTACATAGTTTAAATTGCTTAAGCCAAGAGCATCACAAGATGAATTCTGGGCCTTTAACTCTCCAATTTAAACAAAAGAAAATGCAAATGGAATAAAAGATCACAGGAAATACATACAATGAAGGAAGACAAAGCTCATATCACCACCATTAGAATCTTTTCATAGAGACTTCAAAGCTTCTGCATATATATTCAATTCAACTTCAGAAAGTTACAATAGAGTTCAAAACAACCAAAAAGGTGCCCTTGCACTTCTGCCAACATTAATTCATTCAAATGTCTAATTATTTATACAATTCGATTACAATGGCTGAAAATGAAATGTTTCAGCTTCTAAAACTGATTATAATAATTTCAACTGACAGTCTCGGTATATGAACCGATTTACAATGATTGAAAAAAAGGATGTTTCAAAACTAGGGACATATTTCTCTGACTTCTCAGCTTCCTTTATGACATCTGTCTTGCCCTGATCTTCTATCAAACTTGCTGGTTTGGTGACACCTAGAGGTTACTTACTGGTTCCGGGAAAACTACATTTCGTCTTGCTCAGCCACACGATCTCCTTCCACTATGAGTCAGAAGGAATCTCGTAATCCATCATCTCCTTTATCAAAATCTCCAGGTCAATACACGTAGTTTAGGACATAGTCGGCAGCCCAATCTTCATTGTTTTAAACTAATTCAAAATCTCAAAGTCCGCAGCCAAATACTCTACCAAACTTGGGCCTTTCAGACTTTCCTCCATAGATTCAAATTTGGAATGATCCATTCTACACTGAATGAGGAGAGAATTGTAGTCTTCTTGATTGTATAATTTACCTTTTCCATCCCAAAATGGTGGGAGGCCCTTGATAAACAATTGTTCAAATGTATCCTTAAACTCCTGTATACTGTGCTCCATTTGCACAGATTTGTTTTTAATCGATTTGAGCAAGTTATGCTTGGTGATGATCCTCCTGGTCCAAATGATCAACACAACTCTGTACTTTACCCCAATAGTCTGAATATTAGCAGTGGCCACAAAATTCATCAAATCAATAGCGTTCTGGGCCCATTCTGAGGGTTTCTTGGCTAATGTTTCATTAACAACAGTGCACCTGCTTCGAGCCATGGTAGCCACGCTATATTTGTCATTTATAAAATTCAGATAAACCTTGAACTTAGCAGCCTCTGCAACTATAGCATCCCATATCACATGTTTATCTCCTTGTAACAATGATTTACCTTTTAACCTCATTTTCATCTTGTTTACTCTCTCTTTCAAATCTTGATTCTCTCTTTGGAGTTGAGCCATATTTTCATGTTTTATTTTCATCTCTTGTTTCATCTTTTCGAAGACCTCCTTAAGTATTTTGATTTCCCCTGTCTGTAAAATTAGTTGGGACATTGCTTGAACCAATCCATCAGTGCTTGATATAGCTTCTGTATTGGAAGGTACAATAATATCCATATCTGATGTTGCTACCTGTCCCTGTAACCAATTTTCTTTCTCTTTTTCTAGCTGCAACACTTTAGCTTTGTAATTTAGTGCTTCTTGTCTGAATGTTTCCTTCTCTCTTGGTTGCACTTTCCACCATATCCATGATTGTTTTTTCTTTAGGTTCTTCTTCTTCCAAGTCCACTACCTGAGAAGATTGTTTTATTTTCATTTTCTTGAGAATATTTTTCTAACCACTGGCACCCAGTGCCTCTAAACTACTCCTCTTGTTATAAACACTCACCTTTGGAGCTTTAATAATCAAATTTGGAGAAGTTTTCTGTGTTTGGACCTGCTGAGGGGCATACCCTATTTGTTGTGTATGATCAATATGCAAAGTGACTTCCATATTTTCACAGGTTTCCAAGTTTTAAAAACTATCAAATTCTTCAACTTGCTCATGTTAGTAGGGGCTTTGTCTGCTCATCAGTTTTCTCTTAGATATGAGCTGGTGCGGGTCATATCTCCTCCCTTGTAACTGTGTAAACCCAAATTCACTGAGTTTGGCTTGAATATGAGGTAAACAAGACCTGGTATTTACAGCAAAGGGCCCTACCATGAAAGGGAATTTTAAGTTAGATGCCTTGTGTGTTTTAAGAAAACGCTCTATCTCTGAAATGATCCTTTGTTTGATGAAATCTAAGGCAAAGACTCTGGGAGTAAAAAATAATGGTAATAGGTAAGGTCTTTCTTGATAACCATATACCCAAATTAAAGTAGAATGTAAAAACAACATCCAATCTCCCACCCTGTTTTCTGGATTAGGTTGTAAAGAGCTTTTCATTTCTTCCAAAACACTTGGCAGGTCTGTGCCAAAGATGAGACTATAAACCTTGGACATAATCTTGTTTATGAAAATAAGCATGGTGATTCTTTTGCATTCAGTCGAGATGAATGCTGCTTCAGGGAATTCGGTCTTATTTCATTCCAAGATCATTCTCAGTAAGTGCATGTAGCACCTTAAGTGTCTCAATGAATTGAAATTTACCAGCTGTTGGTGCATATTGTCAGCGATGAACTTGTCAAAACTTATACAAACCGACTGACTAGAATCTGACATAAAAGAGGTCAACCAGAAACCCAACATGACTTCTCCTACAAATTTTTCGTTATCCAACCCTAAAATTTGACTAAGTAGGGAACAAGCCCACTAGACTTCAATAACCATGAAAATTACATTGACAGGTAACAACAACCTTTCAGTATAGTGTTCAGGTTTAACAATGGTTTGCAGAAATAGGGTTTTTACTTTAGGGGGACACTCTCGGTAGAATGTGATCATTTTCTCTTCCTCGAAGGGATCTGACACAGTATGGGAAGACTCTGGTATACTAAGGGTGTATCGAATTGACGGACTATCTATTTTGCACAAGACCTTTGACCCTAACTTGTTAAAAATGACCTTTTCTTCCTGCGAATATTGTTCTGCACACCAACTTATGAACTCTGGGAAAGGGAAAATGACTTCTACGATGTAAGGGGTAATGGAAGATTTGGTTTCTTCAAGGAAGGGTATCCGTTTTCCAACATTGTCTAGCAAATTGGATATGGACACCAAAATGAGTTAAAATGTAATTTTTGTGTCAAAAACATTGGAATCCCTGTCAATTAGGGATTCTTCTTTAGAAGCGGAGTCTTGCTCTTTCACGGATAAAACGACAGGGTTGGTGGCCATGATGAAAAATACCTATAACTTGGCGGAGAATGTGCGAAACTAGTTCACTGTTGAGCTTTAATTTCGAATGGGGGGTTTGCACCACTTTTCAAACGTTCGAGTGCTTTGAAATATTATAGAATAATGACTGGGACCCTCCTTTATATGTGCTTTTCGATATCGGGGATTGGAGAAAACGGTTTTGAGTAGACCACTTTTCACCCCGATGTGTCTCTTATGGCTCCACACGTCCAAGAAGTGAAATCATGGTATTTTCCCCGACCCTCCTTCGAAAAATTATACTTTGCGCTACTTCAATGCCCGATATGTGTCTTGGTCGTCGATCTGGGCCGCTCCAAGATCTACGGTCCGCCGGGTCTCATCAAATTTCGATATTGGGGGTTGGAAAGAATAGTTTTGGGTAGACCTCATTTCACCCCGATGTGCCTTTGAGGTTGCCAGGCATCCACAGAATGAAACCATGGTATTTTCCCTAGCCTGACTTCGAAAAATTATCTCTCGTGATATTTCATTTTCCAATATGATTGATGATCGTTGATCTATGGCATATGAGATCTGTGGTTGGCTAAGTCCCATCACCCCTGCATCTCCTCTATATTTGTCCATATGTTGCTCCTCACTAAATTTCATAGAGATGTAGCTCTTTGCTAAATTTCCGTGACTTGGATCCAATCTGAAAATTATTATGGTGATAACATAGGCTCCAACTGGGGATGCTATCCTCCTTGTGAGGTAGAAAAGAACTGTAGACTAAGTGCCTACCCATTTGGCTATGGTTTATTCATGCAATCTGAATCTGCTGGTCTTTATTCAAAACCTCAAAATCGACCCAACATAGCTCAGGGCCTTCACCTTAGGCTTCAACTATGCTTCTTTTATTCCAACTTCTTCATGCGAAAAGAAAAACACAAAATGATTATGTACAATGAATGGAAGGGGTGATGATGTTTAAACGATATAATGCTTAAGGAACCTTCCATTCACAGGCCCTCCTCCATCAAGATCTCCATTACTCTCCTGTAACAAGTAGGCATTGCTCCTACAATATGTTGCAATTTTGAACGGGCCCAACCATAGGTGATCAAATTTCTCATGTTTCCCCTTATCTTCATTTCTGGCATCCCATTTTAGTACCCAGTCTCCTGGTTCAAAGTCATCCACCTTGGTATGTCTGTCGAAAGCCTGTTTGTTCTTGTCTTGGCGCAACTGGGCATTATGGAAAGCCTTTTCTCTGGTCTATTGTACACTAATGAGTTCATCCACCATTCTTCATGTGGCATCTATCTCTGCATATTAATCCTACAATAGCCTCATTACTGGCAACCCCAATGTAGCAGGAAAAATTGCTTCAGTGCCATAAACGATATGGAAAGGAGATGTTGCTATGGACCTCTTAGAGGATATTCTGTCAGCCCACGGTGCATGGATGAGATTTTTGTGCCATGCCTTTTTATTCTCTTACAACAATTTTTTGATGATTCTGACTAAGATTTTATTCGAAGACTTAGCCAATCCATTCCCTTGAGGGTAGTATGATGTAGAATGACCAAGGGTGATATTGTAATCACTGCAAATTTTTCTATTTTCTTGGATTTGAAAGCTGCTGCATTGTCTGTTATAATCTTGATTGGGCATCCAAATCTGGATATTATATTGTCTTCTAAGAATTGAATGATAACATCATATGTCGCATGCCTGGTGGAAACTACCTCAATCCACTTAGTGAAATAATCTGTTGCTGTTAGGATCCATTTATGTTGAGCTAAGGATTGTGGATGTATTTCCCCTATAAAATCAAGGCCCCACTGTCTGAAAGGAGCTTCCACTAAAATAGGTTTTAAAGGCAGAGACTGAAATTTTCCTTTCCCATCGAAGATTTGAAATTCATGGCACTTTGAAACCTCTTTATAAACATTGGGAAAAATGCTAGGCCAATAAAATCCATCCCTCAAAATTTTATGCACAACTGTCTTCTAATAATGATGACCTCCACACTCACCTTTATGGAACTCTCTGATGGTTTTCCCTGCTTCTTCTTCTATCAAACAACTCAATAAAACCCCTCCTGGATATTTCCAATATAACAATTCATTCACTATACAAAATTTTGTTGCCTTCAATTTTAAGAATCTGGCTTTTGTTTTACTGAATTCCGGAGGAGCTTGCAAAATTTTCAACACAAAAATGATATCTGCATAACATGCAGAGTCAAGAAATTTTTGGGATATCAGTGGAGTCGCATTTTCCTCTTCTTCAACTTCTAATAGGTCTACAATGAAATTTATTCCTCAAAGTTCACAATTCATCTGTGCCATCAGCTTTGCTAGCTCCTGTCCCTTGATCAAATTTGTGGGTTTCATTTCAAGATCATATTATAATAGAAATTCAATCCATTTCCCCCTCTTTCCTTTGGGATCAGGTTGAGTCAAGATGTCTTTTACTAAGATACTAGGTACATAAGCAGTGGTATGGGAGTGTAGGATGCAGACTCTGAATTATTTCAAGGCCTTTACTAGAGCATATGATTGCTTCTCCATGATGTCATATTTTAAAGGAGCATCCCTCAATGTCTTGTTGTAATACACTATTGGCTTCTCAAAATTCTCGTCATCTTTCTGGAGCAGCACACCTGCAATTGTGTGTTCTGAGGAAAAAGAGAATAATATGAAATCTTCCTCAGAATTGGGACTATCCAGTACAGGAGCCTTTGTCAATGCCACCTTGATGTCTTCAAAATATTTTCTAGCCTCAGGAATCCACTTTATTTCATTTCCCTTCTTGAGCATGTTGGTAATATGTTTTATGATTTCAACCAAATTAGGGATGAATCTCCTCATAAAGTTCACTTTTCCCAGGAAAGATTGTACTTCCTTTTTACTTCCGGGTATGCCAATTTTTAGGATTCGCTCAACTCTGGTGGGGTCTACCTTTATCCCTTCTTTTGAAATAATGTGTCCCAACAATTTTCCTTCTTCCATGGATAAATTTGACTTCTTAGGATTTAATGAGATCTTTAACTTTCTGCATTTTTGAAATGCCCTTTTGATATGTTTAAGGTGTTCCTCATATGAGGCAGAATACACAGTGATGTCATCCAGGTATATAACAATGAATTTGTCTTTTTCATCAGCAAAATATATGTCCATAGCTCTTTGAAACATTTTCCCTACATTCCTAAGACTAAATGACATTTTGGCATACATGAATGTTCCCCATGGTGTGGTAAACATTGTCTTCTCCTGATCGTCAGGGTTCACCATAATATGATTGTATCCAGAGAAACCATCTAACATTGACATCTTCTGAGAGCCCACCACCTTCTGTAAAATATGATTCATTTTGGTCAATGGTTAGTTGTCCTTAAGAGATACATTATTCATGTTCTTGAAATCCACACACAACCTGATTTCTCCACTCTTTTTTCTAACTGGCACCAGATTTGCCACCCATTTGGAAAACCTTAGGGACACTATGATTTTGTCTTCAAATAGTTTCTTCACTTCTTTATCTATCAAAGGCAGCAGTAAAGGATTTATCCTTCTCAATTTATGTTTGAATGGTTTGTGATCTTCCTTTATTGGGATAACATGTTGGATTATATTGGTATCATAAACTTTATCTCATCATAAATCCAAGAAAAAACATCAGGGAACTCTTTCATTAATTTGACATACCTTTCCTTGAATTAAGGGTTGAGATTTTTGGACATTTTGACGATTTTTGGATCTTCTGGGGTCCCAATATTGCAATCTTTCAAATCCCCTTCATTTACTATAATCTTTGGACTTCTGGCCACATCAATATAATCAAAAAGTTTCTCCAAGGGGACCATACCTTTGGGAATGATGTTTCTCTTTAGCTGAACGATATCTATGCCTACAATATGATTGTCAAAATACCCTTCCTTTGTGAAAGTATCTACATCCACCTCATCATCACAGTATTCATCATCAATGTTTAAATTCTCGAACTCATTCTCCATCTTGAGGAAGCTTTCTATCTGTTTTTCGTCCTTGAAAACTTGTGAGTACTTCATATTATCTGGTACTGCTGGCCTATAATTGACCTCAACCTTGTAGCTTTGGAAAATTGGAACTCTTAAAACTGTTGTTGAAGTAGCCAAGGCATCAACAACCTGATTATGTTCTCTTGGAATTGCTGAAAGATTACATTCTGGAAACTTCTCAAGGAGGTCTAGTACCAGATTTCTATAAGCCCCCAGTCTGGGTTTTTTTGCTTGGTATATGCCTTTGATTTGATTTATAATTAGCTCAGAGTCTCCATGTACAAAAATTCTTTTGGCACCCAATTCTTCCAAAAATTTCAACCCCAATATTAATGCTTCATATTTAGCCATGTTATTCATGCATTCAAACACAAGATTATAAGAACATAATTTGGAGCCTCCTTTGGGATGATTGATCCATACGCCAGCTCCAACTCCTTCTTTGCATGCAACTCCATCGAAATTCATTTTCAATATTTGATCCTCCGCATCATGTTGCTTCTATGAAAACTCTGTTGATTAAGGTTGGTTGTCATTGATGTCAACCCTTGAAGAAAGCCCCATAGCACAAAGGTTGGGTAATGGACCCAAGATTGTTTGATGTAAAGATGACTCGTTATTGTCTTGTCATGGTTGATAATAATTAGAAATTTATGAACTCCAAAGTGGCCCCCTTATGGTGAAATCCCTCACAGGAAGATGCTTTGCAGATTGAGTTATCCTAGAAGTATGGTTAGAGAACCCATTCTTATTTGTGGAATAATGAGATTAAGGTTAGTGAATTTTTCATTGAAACTATCCTAGATGGATAGTGCTTGTCATTCCATTTCTGGTGGTATGTGGAACATCACATAACTCCTCACGGTTTGGGATTTATGGCCTTATGAAGTTGGAGGACCCTCTTATGTCATCTAGAAGCCCCAAAAGGTCAAAGTAGTCAAAGTGGTTTAAGAGATTTTAGAAGGTAAATAATAAAGTGAATTGATGAGTGTATTATAATTCAAAGTGAATACAAAATAAATTATTTAAATAATAAATTTAATGGAGAAATTAGAAGTGGGTTAACCCTAAAATAAGGAAAGTGGGCAAAGTGACCTAGAAGATGTTTTTAAGGAAGCTACTTGGAGAGTATAAATAAGAGGCAAGGCTCTCTCATTTTATATGCACTTGATCATATTGAATACCTATAGGTGTTTGAGGTAACCAAAGGATATCTAAGCCAAAATTATGAGGGGAGATGAAGAAAAGAAGGCCGGAATTCAAGGAAGGATAAATTATTTTGATGATACTTTCTAAGTTTTAGATTGATTCAACAAATATTCTGTGCGGGGCACGCTCTACAAGGTCACTCTCTAGAATAAGCCAGAATTCAGCAAGGTATGCCATTTTTGCTATAACTACTTTTCTAAGAGGTTCCAAGTAGTGACACTTGGCAGAATTGCATAAAACACACTGAAGTACACTGTGTATTAGTTTCAGATCTTTATTCATTACAGGTACAAAGTTATGATTATTTCAAGTTAGGGTTGTTGACTAATCCAAACCTAGTCATGTGAGACTAAAGAAAAGTTTGATGTAAATGCTAGTCTCTTGTTGTTTAAAGTTAAGGAAGGTTTGCAGGTATGTGATCATATACACCGGGAATATTACAGATTTATAAATCATATTTGGATGATGAAAGTGATGAGGTCTTTTGGTTGAGGTACAAGTTGGGTACATGGTTGAGACAAGTAGTTGATGAGTTGGCACATACATGAGGTGTATAGTTGATGATAGTTGATAATGCTTGAGCATTCTAACATTGATAGTTCCTCCTAGAAAATATGCTCCATCTATGTCCTTGAGTAAGAATGCATTTTTTCCTTTGTAAGCCTGGATTATGAAAGGGCCTTTCCAAAAAAATTTGAACTTTCCATGCTTTCCCTTGTCTTCATTTCTTAAATCCCACTTCAGTACCATGTCACCCAATTTGAAATCATCCTCCTTGGTTCTTCTATCAAATGTTTTCTTGATGCTCTTTTGGATTACACAAGCCTGGTTATAAACCTCCTCTTTGGATTGTTGGAGTTGGATCATCTAATTGATCCTCCTTTGGATGTCATTAGGCTCTACCTATACTTCTTGTAACAACTTCATAACAGGAACACTCAAAGAGGTGGGGAAAACAAAATCAATTCCATATACCAATTGATATGGGGACATACCAATTGATCGTTTTGTGGTCAGCCTGTCAGCCCAAAGTGCATGAACCAACTTGTTGTGCCAAGATTTCTTATTTTCCTGCAATATATTCTTGATGATATTTACCAAACTTTTATTAGAATACTTTTCTAGTCCATTTCCCTGAGGGTAATAGGTTGTAGAGTGCCCTAAATTAATGTAATACTTACTACAAAATTCTATCATCTTTTTAGATCTAAAATCTATTGCATTATCTGTGATAATCTTTCTGGGGAATCCAAAATGAGAGAGAATATTAGTTTCCAAGAATTTTATAATCACAACACTAGTGTCCTGCCTGGAAGTAACAAATTCAATCCACTTTGTGAAGTAGTCTGTAGCTGTGAGGATCCACTTATGCCGGCCTGAAGAAGGTGGGTAAATATCCCCAATAAAATCTAAACCCCACTACTGAAATGGAGCTTCAACCAAAATAGGCTTCAAGGGTAAAGGCAAAAGTTTCCTTTTCCCCTCAAAGATATGGAACTTGTGACAGGAGGTTACTGTTTTATGGACATCTACAAACAAGGTGGGCTAGTAAAAACCAACTCTAAGAATTTTGTTAGCAATAGTATTCCAACTTAAATGCCCACCACAATCTCCTTCACGGAACTCCTACAATGCTTTATCATCTTCATCTTTCAATAAACAATTAAGTAAAATGCCTCCAGCATATTTCCAATAAAGATTTCCATTTAGAATGCAATATTTCAATTCTTTAAGTTTTAAGAATCTAGCTTTAGTCTTTGTCAAACTAGGAGGAGCTTGTAAATTATGCAAGACAAAGATAAGATATGCGTACCATGGAGAATTTGAGAATACCTCTGTGAAATGTGGAGTCGCCTGCTCTCCTTGTTCATCAACTGCAGCTAACAAGTTTATATCTAAAGCATGAAAATTTGATTCAGCCATTAGTTTGGCTAAACCTTGACTCTTGATCAGTTTGGTTGGTTTGATTTGTATATCATATTCCAGGATCACAACAATCCATTTCCTTCTTCTACCATCTGGTTTTTCCTGAGTCAGAATATCTTTCACCACTGCATTAGGAACATAAGCAATGATATGAGAATGGAGAATGTAAACTCTGAAATCTTTAATTGATTTTCCCAAGGAAAAAGCTTGTTTCTCCATGATGTTGTAGTTCAATGCAACATATCTTAATGATTTACTGAAAAATTCTATAGGTTGTTCATGGCCTTCACTGTTGTTTTGCAAAAGGACTGTTGCAATAGTGTGTTCAGAAGAAAAAGAGAATAAGTATAAATCTTTAGTATTATCAAGACTGATTAATACAAGGGCTTGTGTCAATGCTAGTTCACTTGATCGAAAGATTGTTTATCTTATGTGTTCCACTTTATTTTTGTATCTTTTTTAAGCATGCTTGTTATGTTTCTGAGGAGCTCTGCCAAATTAGGTATGGATCTTCTCAGAAATTTTATTTTTCCTATGAAGGACTACAATTCCTTAATGTTTCTAGGATGGGCTAACTTCTGGATAGCTTCGATTCTGTTGGGATCTATCTTGATTCCATATTTAGATATAATGTGTCCTCGAACTTTTCCCTCTTCTAAACCAAACATATTTTTCTTGGGATTTAGTGAGATTCCAAACTTTCTGCAGCTTTCAAAAAATCTTCTGAGGTGTCGTAGGTGTTCTTCATCAATTTTTGAATAGACAGTTACATCATCCAAGTATATGATGATAAACCTCCCAAGTTCATCTACAAAGGAAATGTCCATCTCCCTCTGGAAAGTGGCACCAACATTCATTAAACCAAAGGGCATTTTCACGTACATGAAAGTTCCCCAGGGTGTAGTGAAATTTGTTTTCTCCTAGTCATCAGGGTGGACAAGGACTTGGTTATATCCAGAAAAACCATCCAACAAAGAGATCCTACTGGCTCCAAATACCTTCAGTAAGATGTGATCCATTTTGAGAAGAGGATAGTTGTCGTTAAGGGAGACTCTGTTGAGATTCTTGAAATCAATGTAGAGCCTGATTTCTCCATTCTTCTTTCTAGTGGGAACCAAATTAGAAACCCATTTTGAAAATCCCAAGGGAACTTTTATTTTAGCATCATACATTTTCTTTATTTCTTTTTCTATTCGAGGCATTAACTTTGGATTAATTCTCCTAAGTTTCTTCTTGAAAGGCTTATGCTCTTCTTTTATAGGGATTTTGTGTTGTAAGATACTAGTGTCATAATACTTTAAATCCTCATAGCTCCAAGCAAAGACATCTACAAATTCTTTGAACAGTTCAATATATTTTTGTTTTTGCTTGGGAGGTAAAAATTTAGATAACTTAATCATTTTTGGTTTTTCATCTATTCCTATATTACATTCCTCAACCTCTTTTTCGTTAGGCTTGATTTTTGGATTTTTTGCTACATCATTGAAATAAAAAAATTCTTCTAAAGGAACCAACCCTCTAGGTAAAATATTATTTTTCAATTGCAAAATATCGGAGTTTTCATCTTTTTTCATTTATTTCTTTTGAATCTAGTTTATTTACACTATCATCATCTAAATATAGTTTATTCACACTATCATCATCACTATCTACATCAATGTTTGAACACTCAAAAGCATTTTTAGACTATAGGAAATCATCAATCTTCTCATCATTACCAAAAACTTGCCAATACCTGATATTGTCTGGGACAGTAGGCCTGCATTTCACCTCCACTATGTATTGGTGATTTGTATGGAAATGTATTTTACAAGTGGCTGTCAAAGTAGCCAGTCCATCTGCAAATATGTTTTGGCCTCTGGGGATCACCTGCAAATCAATTTCAGTAAAATATTGCAAAAAATCCAACACAAAATTTCTATAAGATGTGAGTCTAGGGTGTTTGGCTGAGTACTCACCTTTGATATGTTTAATTACAAGTTCAAAATCACCTCTTACCATAATTATTTTGGCACCAAGCTTCTTCAACAATTTCAGGCCAAGCATCAATGCTTCATACTCAGCTATGTTATTGGTGCATTAGAAGTTTAGTTTATAAGAGTGGGTTTATGAATACTTTTCTTTATGATTATGCACCCACACCCCAGATCCAACTCCTTCTTTGTTGACTACTCCATCAAAATCCATACTCCAGAGAGGCTCTACTAGTTCATTAGTATATGTTTTCATCGTTATGCTTTCTTCAAGGATTTATTTTCTTTCCTCAGGGATTGCTTTACTTTCCTCAAGGATTTCTTTACTTTCCTCCATATTATAAACATCACCTTCCAATTCTGCAATTTGACTATCCATGTCACCATAATTATAAAAAATGAAGGAGTCTAGATCAGAATGAACATAGTACAAAGGATAGTTGTGTGGTTTCTCTTTACTGTTGACCAAAAATAGGAATGGTGTCATAAGACATGTCCAACTGTAAAGTACCCTTTAGCTTGGCACCCCACGATTGAGATAATAACATGACATATTTTGGAGGAATATCTGCAACAACAATATCCATTGCCATTCTTTTTGCTGGGATTTGTGCCAAGTTAATACACAAGTCTTTGATCAGACCTATGCATTTAAATTTGCTTGAGTCAAAGGAGTATAGTCCTTGTAAGGCCTAGTAATATCAAGCCCCAATTTTTCCATCACAACCTTGGGCATACGATTGTGATAAGTGCCATAATCCAGCATGGCATTTGGTAATGTATTATCATGGATATTTAAACTGATGTAAAATGAAGGAACAAAACCATTGCCAGTGTGTCCCTCCACCTCAATACCAAATAACAGCTCAGGATGATCATCAACAACATTCACAATATCTGTGCCTACTCTTGGTTATATGTTTAATTCTTTGATCACTTGTGATCTGTAATCATTTTTGTTCATTAGTTATGTCAGAGGAATATGTATTTTCACTTTGGCCAATTCACCTTCTAAGATGAATGTAGTGGCAGTTTTTCTTTGACTTTGGAAATCTGGTTTATCAACCACGTTTTTCTGTGCAGTAGTACTAGGCTGACTTGTGGATGCAACCTCAGTTTGAGATGCCCTTGGTAAATATTTAGGAGTTCTTTTTGCAGTAGTCTTTGATTTCTTCTCTTCAGGATCTTTCTTAGGAGTAGTATCAGAGGTTTTCTTAGTCTCATAAGCTTCCTTAGTTGAGTTGTCGTTATAATTTTTATTCCTTAAGTTTTATTGTCTGTGGACTTCCATTATTTCATTTTTGAAGGCTTGTTGTTCTGTCTCCTCCTCATCTACTCCTATTCATGAAAGGAAAAAAAGGTCATGTTCTTCCTGAGTAATAAAAATGGAATCATTATCATTAACCCCCATAAGGTTTATGTGAATGTCATCTAAATCCTCAATTATCTCTTCCCCTTGATCAACATATTTTTCTTGAAGAGGTGGCCTAATATGTTGATCAAGACCTCTCTGTTCCCTTTGGTCTCTGGGCTCTCTTTGTCTGATCTGAGGAGGGTTCCTTCTGAAATTGGGATTTCAAATATGAGGGGCAGGCTGATTCTCTCTAGGCGGGTTTCTATCACCGATTTCCAGTCTTTCCATTAATATACCTATATTTCTGACCAAAGAATCAATTCTGTCATCTAAAGTAGAGGTGGAAGGATATTCTTTAATTGTAACTCTCCTTTCATTTCTTTGTCTGGCTCTCCTAGCGAACAAATTTGCTTCAACACTTACAACACTCTTCTTCATATCTTCTAAAGTGGCATAATTTCTTTCTCTCAGTTGGTAGGACATATCAGCATCGAATCCATCAGGTAACTTGATTAAGGCTAGGCCTTGAGGAGGTTTAATATCAGCAAGAATTGCATTATAGATATTATTAAAATGAATTCAATAGTCTTGTACAGTTTCCCCTTGGTTTCTTTTGATATTCTCATATTCAAATAAAATTTGGAGAGGGTTTTTCTTTACCTCCCATCTGTTGAGAAAGCTTCAGTGAAAATAAGAAATATCAACAATGCTAGAAGCACATAATTCTTTAAACCATTTTTTGACCTCGCCAGTTAAACTTTGTGAAAAAAGTCTCATTTAAACATCTGCCTCATCAAATTCTTGCAAATCAAAGAAATCATTCATTTTATCCACGTGTTGTTGTGCATTAAGGGCTCCAGTACCATCAAACTGAGGAAGTGTAGTTTGATAGTCCCATGGCATGTTATGTAAAGGAGGAACTAACACCAGGGGAGAATATCTCGCTGCCATGATTAGTGGGGGAGGCTGAATGACAACTTGGATGATTGGAGGAGAAGTGACAGAAGATGCAAAGGATGCAGGGATGGGAGGTATGGACTGAGATGCTTGAGGATTTACAAAAGCTGCGGCTATAGAAATGGCAGAAAGCTCAATAGACTGTTGAAAATAGGCTTTAGACAGATCTTGGTCAAGATTTGATGCTAGATCTTGCAATTTTTCAAACTCCTGGAGGATACGTTGATCAAAATTTGTTGTAGGAGAGAGTCTCTCAGGGGTTTTAGGTTGGAGGATGGTTTGATCTAGTACTATCTCATCCACAAAGATATCATATTTGGTTCTGAAAAGGCTATGCTCAAAAGGTAAGTCAAACTCAATATCCTGGATTGTAATAAGCTTCTCTGGAAGAGAATTTTCCTTGAGAAGAGGACTACTACTCCCTTGACCTTCTACTGTGTTTCTTTTTCTAATTAATTTTTCTGGATTATCTACTATTGTTACAAGTTCTGGATCAGGATGAGATCTAATGTGAATTATTTTTGGAGCTAGAAATTTAGCTTTTAATAAATCTAAATGAATATATACAAATTTCAACAACCTCTAAACGTTTACTTCTTGAAAGTTAGATCTTTAATTGTTCAGAAATAAAGTTTTATTTATCTAGGGAAGAGAATTCGTAAAGATGGAAAAAAATTTCATTCCCCAATATGGTCACCACTATTTTGGGACTCTGTAATTCCCATAGGTTGTCAAGGGAAGAATAAATTGACAGAGGTAACTTACCAAAACCACTTTCGAAATTTGGATCTAGCCCTTCCAGTTTCAGAGAGGGATCTCTCTGTAGGATTTAGATCTGTTTGAGTTTTAGGTATTAGGCTAGTTAAAATAATCCAAGTCTGTTATTTTGTTTATAAATATTGGCTGAAGTATTGCATTAAACATCCATTGGGATATGGGGTCTGTATTAAAGATTAAGATCATATGCATTTTTTATAAGATTCCTTCACAGGGCGAGGTAGTGAGAATGCTGGATCTATTAGAATTAAATGTGGTGAAAAGATAGAATATGTGAGAGAATCAACCAATCAAAGAAGTAGTTAAGAATTTATTTACTTAATATCAGATGAATAACATCTAGATCACTAAAGACCATAAACAAAGTGCACGAGACAGATTCTGTTCATCAACTTCCTTTAAATGATTAGAAACATAAAACAAAATGATTACAGAGTAAGATAAACATTAATAGAGCAAGATAAACATCACCAACATCCAAACGCAAGAATCCTATGAATAGCCTTTTTATTACTGGTCAATATTCTCAAAAATATTACAAAGATATCTCCTTGGGTGCAAAAATCATTCCTCAATACTTAAAAGTGAGAAGTATTTATACAAAAATTACATCTGATCCTATCATTTATGATCAAGATATTGTGGATTAAAAATCTAACTAACTAGATTACATATGTGGGCCCGAGATATGATCATCTTCATGGCATTATTATACACTTTTTTCCATATGTATATATGTGTTTTTTATCTTTCAAAGGAGATTTTTGAAGAATTTTATGGTAAAATGATACAATTGGCATGAGGTACGTATAATTCGTGTTTTGTGATTCAATCAAGTTTAATTTATCATATTTTATGCTTTCCAATAGTTAATTCATGTTTTCTGCTATTATAGGGCAAAACACACCATGTTTCTTGGTCTGACACTTGTTTCGACACTTGATCCAGCACTTGTTCCGGTACTTGATCCGACACTTGTTCCGGCACTTGATCCAGCACTTGTTCCGGTACTTGATTCGACACTCGTTCCGGCACCCAGTATTGCACAAAAATGCAAGGCAAGTTGGTGGTTACGGTATTGGCGGCCAGTGGTGGACAAATAGAGAACATGGGTTTTGTTTGTCATCACCCCCTCCAACATCTAAGCTCAAGACAACTCAATTTCAGTTGTCCAAAAAGGGCGATCATTGGGTTCCTCCATTTTGTTAGTTATGGATGCATTTAATGTAATTTATCGAATTTAGAGGTGGTTCGACCCTCCTGTGGTCGACCACCTAGGTTGTAAGCTTATAAATACCAATAGGATGCTCATTAGATTGTTAACAAAGTATCATAAGCATTAGAATTGCCAGAAAAATGATTTTTCTCTGTTTGAGTTTTTCTACATTGCCAGACTGTGTTTTTGGATTTGTATAGTGAATTCGGCCTGCTAAGTTCGTGGTACACTTTTAGAGGGTGACCATGAATTGATGGGGGCCCCACCAGCAGTCTAGTAACTCTCTTCATGTTGATTTATGCATTTCTTAATTTAATTGCTCTTTCTTTATTTGTTGTACATGCATATTTTTATTTAGTTAATTAATTTGTTGTAGCTTAACTGATTTTCTTCTCTTTTATAGGTTAGAATGATTAGATGTATTAACATGCATTAATATCGTAGATTAGAAAAGGCTTACAAGTCTCTCTCTCTCTCTCTCTCTCTCTCTCTCTCTCTCTCTCCATACCAACCTTGCATGTAGTTAGATGATAAATTGTGCTTTCTTTTATATTTTTACAGTCAAGCTTAGAACGGATTTTTAATTAGAACAGAGCATAGTTTTAATCTGAGTTTCTTCTGACAAAGATTGATGGATGGATAGATTTGCTTCCAGTTTTTGAATCAGAGCTTGCTTACTTCAGTTTTAGATAGATTTCACTTACTTAGTTATTGGTTAAATGTAATTTTCAATTCACTTTTTAATATCATGTTTTTAATTTCTGTTTTCAGTCATTTTCTTATCATATCTTGAATGATTAAACTAGACATAGTATAGTTTCCTTTCACGCAATTTCCTTTCATAGATTAAGATGCAATTGAATTTCTTAATTAGATAATGATGATCTCATCATGATGTTGAAGGTTTATACATGAATATTTAGGGTATTTAACATTACTTTTATCATGGCTAAGTTTTCATTGGACTGTTTACTTCACACCTTTCATTTCGCCATTGAAATTAGTATTGAGCTTATACCATTAGAATTGTCCTTTGTTGTCAAGTGTCATCGAGATATCATCCGTCACCATCGAAGGTATTCACACAACCACCCACATTACATTTGAGTGTTTCATAGGTTAAAGTTAGTTTCTTTCTTTGATAAGTTAGAAAAGATAGTTTATTGTTTTCATAAGTTTAGTTGATAGTCTTTCTTGCTTTCAATACAATAGATTTCCTTTCATGCATTGCATCGAGCATTTAAATTTCCTTTCATGCAAGAAAAATAGTTTTGCATTGGGCATTTAGTTCACTTGCCTCTTAGGCTAGGTAGTTGTTCAATGAGAAGTCTTTGCTTACTTGTCTTTTGCCTTATGCTTTTTCTTGCTTGTCTATTTGCTTTAATAGGGTAGTTAGGTGTTTTTGCTTGCTTGTCTATTTTCTTTAATAGGTTAGTTAGGTGTTTTTTCTTGCTTGTATATTTTCTTTAATAGGTTAGATAGGTTCTTTTTCTTACTTTCTTATTTATTTTCTTTCATAGGGTAGTTTCTCATTGAATATAGGTTGACAAGTTAAAGGTAGTTTGCTTTCATCATTTGCTTAGTATGCTTAGTAGTTTACCTTTGCTTACTATCATGAATCAGTTTGCTTTACATAGAGTTTTCATTCATTTTCTTAGGAACTATCCATCAGTCCTTGGCCCAAAAGTACTTAGGTTACCTAGTTTCAATTTGCTTAGTAGGGTTTGTTGATTAGATAGGTTTGATTGAGTAGTTTATCCCTAGATAGCTTCTTTCCTTAGTTAGTCTACACTCCTACCAACCTTTTTACCTTTGGAATATATTTTGCTACAACTCTAAGTTTACTTACCCCAGGTTGACAATTTAATTGAGGGTAGTTTAGTGTCTTTTTTAGTACATATAAATCACCTAACATTTTGGTGCCATTGTCGGGGAGTTGTCTTAAGGTAAGAAGTAATTAGGAATTAGATCATCCTTATACATTAGCATTAGTTTGGTGGAAGGGAAAATTTAAGACGAAAGGTAAGAACCTGCGCATCTGCTATAGCAAGTTCCCCCAAACCCAATAGTAGTTTTTCTTTTTGTTTGGTTTCATGAATAGACCTAGGAATCAAATGCTGGCTTTTTCTTTTTCTTTTTGCTTTCTTTCATGAATAGTCCTAGAGACCCACAAGGTAGATACATTAAATCAAAATAAGACCTTTCAACCAAGGTTCCTTCCGATCTCTTTGGGGGAAGGAACGTTCCCCTTATAAAATCCACTGACCGATACCGAAAAATAGAAGCTAGCTCGACTCAAAGAGCTAAAATAGTCTCTGAAGGGAATAACACAGGGAGCACTATAGAACAATAAATTGAAGCATCAATCATACTAGGATAGGAGGCAAGACCACTCGAGTCTTCCATAAAACCAAACAATACAACCTTTACTTTTACACCACCACCAGGGGACCCTAGTTTTAAAGATATCATAGACCCTGAACAGGTGAATATTTTGTTTGGTAGCTCAGCCAATGTAATTATCTCTCAGATTAACAAAGAAAATTTGGCACCAATAATCTCAACCGGCTCGAGTAGAGTCCCAGACATCCAATCAGTAGGAAGACCTTTTCATCAAAGGGAAACCTTGTTCTCTTCAAATATAAAACCACTTAGGTACTCTCTTTTTGGAAACCAAGTCAATATGGATGATCAGGAGGACCATAACAATGTAAGACACAGAGAGGAAGAAGAAACTGGAGACCAAACCGAAACTACCTTCGGGTTTCTGATTTTAGACACCACTCCGACTGCCAACATGAAGAATATTCCTCTCTCAACACTGCCTACCTTTTATGGTAAAAACAATGAAGATCCAAACACCTTCCTATTTTAATTTGACATCTTGTGTAGGAGCTACAACTATGTGCAAGATGCCCAGAAATTAAAACTCTTTCCTGCCACCCTCAAAGACTCCGCATTAAGATGGTTCATGGGGTTGGGAGAATCTAGTATTAGGTCTTGGGAATCCATGAAAGACATATTTCTTAAGAAGTACCAAGACTACTGCAAGACCAAAGAGTCTCATAATGACATCTTTAAATTCCAACAGTTAGAAGACGAGACCCTTGAAGACTATATAGAAAGATTTGGTTATATCTCCCAGAAGTCAAAATACCATGACCTCCCAGAGGATGCAGTTAGGGCTCTTTTCCTTAAGGGAATTTCAGAAGAATATTTAGAGATGCTTAACCTAATGGCCTCAGGTGATATTTCTCATAAACCATTCGCTGAAATATGTGAAATGTGTAAAAACTACTCAAGGAGTAGAGCCAAAACAGGGAAGAATGTTCGGGACCCTTACAATAGAAGCTTAAAACTAGTTAGTTCAGGTGGTATTATGAGAGCAGAGATAGGGAACCTTTTAGAAAACATCAAGACTGACTTATTAAGCAAAAAGGTTCCCATTTGGATACCCTTAAACTCAAAAATAAACATGAGGAGGAAAATGTAGTAATGAGCATATATTGCCCATGATGCAAGAGGAAGCATTCCTCAAGGGAGTGCCCATTAGATAACATTTTAGTTTCTGGATTTTGTACAGAATACCATATGACTGAAAAATTTCCATCATTGCCCGGTTTATTAGCCATCTATAGGAGTGGATATCTTTGAGAGTCTTCTTATGCATATAGGAGGCCATGGCAGCCTAGGAATCAACCCACATACCCGGATATATAGTCCCAAGTTCCACCCTATTATCAACAACAACAATGGAACTCACTAGGTTGGAAAAAATGGTCTACTCAGTACCAACATCCTTGGATTCAAGGATGGAGGGGAGGACACAACCAAGGAAATCCTCAAGCTCCACCTATTCCTATGTACAACCATCCTTATTCTCAGTTCTCATGAAACACTCTACAGCCTTTGCCGGGTTTTGTTCCACCACCTTTACCTCCTATCCCACAACAACAACCGCTCCAATTTCAAAATGAAAGCTCCCCAAAACTGACACTATTACCGACACAACCAGTGCCGAATCCCAATAATAATCCCCCTCAACTTATTAACAATGTTTATATGCAGGCCTTCCTAAAATATGTTATTACTCCTGTTCCATTACAGGAAATTCAACTAAGATTGAGAAAAGTTCTAGATAGGCAGAGACCTTCAGTAGTCATCCAGGAAGAAGAAGAAGAAGAAACCACCCAACAACCCATGGATGACACTATGTGGGAAGATGTTATTATCCTGAAGAATCAAGAACCCAAGCTTCCCCAAAATGAACCTTTACAAATTACGAAGGTCCCTCCTTATCCAGACCGATTAGTAATCGAGAAACGTACCACCCGACCGGAATTTGACATTCTTAATGAATTGAAAAATATTTGTGTCAAGATTCCTCTGCTTCAATCCATTAAAGACATTCCAATCCATAGTAAGGTAGTCAAATAATTGTGTATCAAGAAGACAGGTAGGAAGCAATAGGACCTCCTACAGTACATTTGGTAGGAGGACTCTCTGAGTACATATCAGAGCAACCAAAGCTAGCAAAACATTGGAATCTGGGAAACCCTGTAGTGACCATAACCATTAATGAGGTATCCATTGGAAACACTCTCATAGACCTAGTGGCAGCCATCAATGTTATGACCGCTACTACCTTGGAACAGTTACAATTACAACCTCTTCTTCGGCCTACCCCAACCATTTTGGAATTAGCAGATAAGACTAGGGTTATACCTGAAGGTATTTTAGATGATGTCATGGTTACTTTAGCCTCATGGGAGTACCCCGTAGATTTTCTTGTCATTCATTCAAAGGATCCTACTAGAGGCCATCCTGTTATTTTGGGAATACCTTGGCTAGCCACAACCAATGAATTTATTGGCTGTAGAGAAGGAGAAATGACCATCTCGAATGGTCTCTCTATCCAAAAGATCACCATTTACCCTCCAGATCAACCTATTATGGAGAATCTATGGTGGCTTGAATGTCCATATGAGAATGAAGACTCGGAAGAACCCATATTTCCTAGTGACCATGCAAGGGCACTTCAGGAGCACACAACAGAAAATGTGCTAAACCAATTCTTTTCTTCTATTACATGTGTGTATTTTCCACAGTCTTTTCCCCAATTTGCGTACATGTTTGGGGAAGAATTTCAAGAACACTTAGATCCATCCATTTTGTCTTTGACATCTTTTATTTTCAAAATAGATGAGTCTGCCATGTATTATACTATGCCCTATGATATTAGTGTAGGGAAATTTTTACATATAAACTCCGGGCTAGATACAAACCAACATAAACAGTTAGTAGATATCCTTAAATAACAAACAAGAGCATTTTCCTAGGAATACACTGGCATGAAGGGTATACACCCTGACACATGCATCCATCATATATACACCTAGGGGGGAAGTAACACTTGTTAGGCAACCCCAGAGAAGGATGAACCCAACATTCAAAGATATAGTCAAGGAGGAGATTCAAAAGTTGCTAAATGTCAGATTTATCTATCCCATCTCCGATAGTAAGTGGGTATCCCCGCTAGTAGTGGTTCCAAAGAAAGTGACCGGGAAATGGAGAATTTGTGTTGACTTCTGGGAACTCAATAAGGACACTCTGAAAGACTACTTTCCTCTTCCTTTCATTGACCAAGTTCTAGATACCTTGTCCAGAAAGAAGTATTTCTCCTTTCTAGATGGGTACAGTGGGTACAATCAGATTCTTATAGCACCTGAGGTCCAGGACAAGACTACCTTTACTTGTCCTTGGGGCACCTATGCCTATAGGGTCTTACCATTTGGATTATGTAATGCTCTTGCCACATTTCAAAGAGCAATATTAGGGATATTTTCCAATCTTATTCATGATTGTGTGGAGGTCTACATGAATGACTTCACAGTTTATGGAAACACTTACCAGGAAGCCTTAGACAACTTACAAAAAGTCCTCATTAGATGCCAGGAAATGAACCTATCCCTAAGTCATGAAAAATGCAAAATGTTGCTAATTGAAGGAGTGGTTCTAGGACATCATGTTTCATCTGAAGGAATAAAAGTCGATCCTACAAAGATTGAGGTCATTATTAGACTTCCACCCCCCAAGACTCAGAAAGAGGTGAGAAGATTTCTTGGACATGTTGGATATTACCAATGGTTTATTGAAAATTTTACAAAGATTGTTGCATCTATGTTTGGATTATTGATAAAAGATGTTGATTTTGTTTGAACTAAGCATTGTCAAATTGCATTTGAAACCCTGAAAGATAAGCTATCTGTGGCACTAGTTCTTAGAGGGCCTAATTGGACTCTCCCATTTAATATATCCACTGATGCCTCTGACACCGCAATAAGAGGGGTATTAGGGAAGAAAGAAGACCAACAGTCCTATGCCATTTATTTTACAAACAAGAACTTGTCCCCTGCCGAGTTGAACTACACAGTCACCGAGAAAGAGTTCTTGGTAGTTGTTCATGCTATTAACAAATTTCATCATTACATTACAGGTTATGAATTATTTGTACACAATGATCATTCTGTCATTAGGTTCCTCATGAATAAACCTATAACTAGTGGCTGAGTGACTAGGTGGCTCTTGTTATTGGAAGAATTTAATATTACTATTCTTGACCGACCTGGAAAGGATAATGTAGTAGCTAACTTTGTTTACCGAATAAAGAATGAGGATGATGACATCCCTGTAGATGATAGTTTCCCATATGAGCACCTATGTTCCCTCTCTATCAATACCCCATGGTTTGCATATATGGAAAACTATCTGGATACTAGGAAGTTACCGTCTCATTTGTCACCTCATGAAAAGCGGAAAATTATTACACAGAGTGATAATTACTCTTGGGTTGGTCATGATATTTTTCGCATAGGTCCTGATTTGATTATTTGTAGATGTGTCCGAGAGGAAGGTCCCTGAAATACTATGAAGTTGTCATGATGGACCATGTGGTGGCCATTTCTCTGGCAAACGCACAACATATAAGGTATTACATTCAGGTTACTATTGGCCTAGCATTTTCAAAGATGTTGCCAAGTATGTGAGAAGTTGTGATAGTTGCCAAAGGATAGATAGACCTACATCATTTGATGAAATGCCTTTGCAGGCCCAAGTTATGATAGAACCCTTTGAAAAATGGGCCCTCGATTTTGTAGGACCAATTTCACCCATGTCTCGTAGGAAGAACTATATCTTGGTTTGTACGGACTATGTCACCAAATGGGTAGTGGAAAAAGCCCTATTTAGGGCCACATAGAAGTTTGTTGTCGAATTCATCTATGAAGACATCTTTACCTACTTCAATGTCCCTCATAAAATTGTTACCGACCAAGGCACTCAATTCACTTCCAAGCTAATGAAAGAGCTAATAGAGAAATATGGGATTAAACATTGTAAATCATCTCCATACCACTCGCAAGCCAATGGTCAGGTAGAATCCACAAACGAATTTTTGGAAGCCATCTTGACCAAGACTATTTAGTTACATTACCGAGATTAGGCTGATAGGCTCCCAGAGGCTTTGTGGGCATACCGAACTACCTGGAGAAATACCACTGGGCATACCCCTTATGAGATAGTGTACGAGAAACAAGTACTTTTACCAATAGAATTCCAAGTAAGGACCTTCCATATTGCTGCAGACTTAGGATTGAACCTAGATGAGGCTCAGAAGCAACAAGCCCTATAGTTGAATGAGTTGGATGAAATCAGGCAAGATGCCATCCAACCGACGATATTAGTCCAAAACCAGAGGAGCAAGTGGCATGACAAGTTTATTAAGAAGAAGCACTTCTAGCCTGGTGATTGGGCTCTATTGTTTGATTCCTAATTCAAAAACTTCAAACGAAAAATTACCACCTATTGGTTGGGCCCTTACAATGTAGACACTGTATATGACAATGGAGCTGTAAAAATTAAAATAATTGATGATGGACATGTCTCCTTTGTGGTAAATGGACACCGACTTAAGTTTTATCACAAGCCCATTTCCGGAGAAGATTTTCTACAGGTCATGACAGCTGACAAGGCATTGGCCTTAGTAGATGGGGAAGTCCCCGCTTGTTCTTGAAACATTTTTTGAGTTTCCTACTGTATATATGTAAATAGTTTTTGTATTTTGTTAATAAGGCAATTCTAGATATTTATGTAAGAAATTATTTCACCGGAAGTACACAATTTCAAGGATCTTTCATCAAAACATTGTTATACTTGAATTCTGTGTCTTCTAAAGCATCAAATGAATAATGAATTATTGTAATTAGCTATGTTTTTGCAAAATTATCATTTTTAAGGCATTCTAAAGCATTTTCTCTTGAAACTCTTCACCACTGTATAAGGAAGTGATACCATAACCATCAAGCCTAGAGGTCTCCCGTACAGGTTTTCCAAGAAACCTGAGTAAGTAAGTCAAGCGTCTTTATCAAAGAGTAACATGGAGGTATCATTAGCATTTAGTCATGGAAACATCATAATAATTACAAAAGAAGAAAGTGAGTTGAGCCTAGAGATACCTTTTTGTTCTTTCTTGATGGTACCATCCACTACACACTAAATAGCTTGATTATATAATATCTTTAGATAGGCCACGTCCTCTTAAGTACCCCTTACATCGGGACAACCACTAAACAATATAATGGAAATTCATCCTCTAACATAAATACCATCCCAATTAAAAAGAAAAAGGAAGAAAAGTTGTTTCAGAGCTGTTCCCCCATCTTCTTGCATAAGCAATCTAATAATAAAATATTAAAGGATGGAGGGCCAGTCTCTGAGGGTTTAAGAGGCTAACCCGCCGGGATACTGAACAGGTCTATTGGCAGTGGGTATCGGCATGTGGTATGACTAGGTAAACCCACTGGAGTACTGAACAAGCTTGTTGGCAGCAAGGCATTCTACCTAGTGAGGATGATGATCTGACAAAAATAAATAATAAATCTAAACTTGTCCTGATGTACGACATTACTTGTAGACAAAGCTGACATGGAGTATGTGTGGTTAAGTTAAGGTTAATGAATCTCATCAACTTTCCATTGGGAAATGACTCTAATACTATCTTGAAACTCTCTTGCATACCTCTTCTTATCTATATATAGGATCTCTTATCCTATAGGTGGATCCATCTCCTAACTGTCTCATCGGACCAATTTGTGAAATTTTATCTTTACACTTGACATACTATAAATCTTCGGCTATTGGGGGATACTGACTAGTTTCCTATACTTTTGATTGTGAGGTGTCACAATACTTAGGTGTGGGGGAGGGGTTCATGAGATGACAAATGATTATTGCCTAGAGAAAAGAGTATTTTCAAGAATTTTTGTATTATTACCATGATACAGGTTATTACATTGATAGTCATGTTATTTTTAAATGCTTAACTCCTGTGTGTTATACATTACTTAACTCATGCTTAACAGACCACGCTTTATAGGTTTATCGTTCATTACAACCCATTCATTATAGGTTTTGACACTTGCTATAACCCATTCATTATAGGTTTTGACACTATATGTCATATACAAGAAGAATGAGTAAGCATGGAGCACTCTGCCTCTGCTCATTAACCACTATGATTGTAAAAAACACTTCAAAATTGCAAGATGTCCATTAAAAGAGGCGAAAATGCACTTAACACAGGGGTATCGGATGAAGTACCAGATGAGGTGTCAGATGCAATGCCATTTAAATTTTCATTTGAAGTGCCATTGTATTGCATACCAGTAACTGTCCTAGATTCCAGGGAACTAGAATTCAATTACATTCAATTAAATTTGTTACAGACATTGATTAAAAGATGCCTCATATGGTTATGATCAAATGTCCAAGTCAAAATACTTGGACATTGATCTAAGTACACACCACTCCATTGGTCTCAATATTGCCATCAAATTTGAATCTCCCACACATGGCATCTCAACCTCTGTCGAACTCTCCCTCTGTTCTAATCACACTCAGACTGTGTTAAACCCATGCCATTTCTTGGCCTGTTTGCACCCTTTCTTGGTAAAATTCACCCTCTGTTCCAATTGCACTCAGAACATTCCCAATTCATGTCTCTATGTGGCTCGATTTCTCCCTTGCTTGGTGAATTCAAACCCTGTCACAATGCCCAAGTGATATGAACCCTCCTCCTATGCAGACTTGTTTTCCATTCCAGAATTCGCATAGTGTAGGGAAGTGTTCTTGCATGCTGGCTAGGGTCCATTTCTGTCGAGTTTTCAAGGCCATGATGATGGTATTTCTATGTAATTTGCAGTTGGTTTTGATGGAAGGATAACACATGTAGGGTCTCTCAATTTTGCAGTCACAAAAGAGTCAATTGCTGCTGCAACAAAACTTCCAAGAATGGGAGATAGGTGGTTCAAGAATCATCAATTGTTGCTCTTGTTGATACTGAGAGGGGGGTGAATCAGTATCAAGTACAATTTAAAAAACTTTTTCAACTTATAATTAAACCATTCAATTATATCCAATGAGAAATGAACAATAGTATAAGAGTTACATCAATACACCACAATACACCATGCACAATATATGAGAAATAATCAATAGTTTTTGTTCAAGGGAAGTAATGACTTCCAAAGGTAGCTACA
>ML790361.1:48848-59293 GCA_009831015.1 Picea engelmannii | reverse complement strand
ACAACATGATGTATACTATCCATTCATGGGTGTTGTATATGCATGTGCATTTTCCTTCATGTCCAAATACCTTTATCAATCTTGCGGTCCAAAACCCATGACTAGGGTTGACATCAATGACAACAATCAATCTTCCAACAACGCTCAAGTTACAACAGGGTGTTTAAGCCTGAATTCAAGAGCATTTCAGGAGCGAAACGGTATGCTAAGGAGTGGATAAATCTAGAATTGGTCAATCCCCTTATTTTCATCACAAGGTTAATTACATGTGAAGGTAGATACTCCACCTTCAAATCTTGTCACTTTAGATTGCTAGCTCATTTTCTGTTCAATAAACCTTTGAAATTTCCTTTTTATTTTTTCAAAATCTTGGAGAAAATGTCCTCTCAAGTGAGGAAAAATGTGACCAACCCCCACAATAGTCTCTTCCACCACAGTTTGATCAAACTCCTCGTTCTTACTGAACTAGAGAATTAGGGGCAAAGTTGGGATGCCTTTATCTACCAATTTGCAAATCCTCACTTAACAGTTAAGACCGGAAAAAAACCACTTAGCCTAAAAACTATCTCTCCATCCAAGCCTCACTCTCCAAAAACTCCAAACTCCCTTGCAAAAACTTCCTCTTTGTCGGAACAATACCAAAATCTTGTTGATATTCCTACTTCTTCATCGAGGAAGAAGACCAACAACAAAGACCAAAAAGAGCCTATTGTTGACCCCCCAATGCCTTCATTTTCTCTTGATCCTACACCTAAGAAGCCCCAAGAAGTAATGTAGCAAGACTTTCCCATCATTCCCACAAACAAGAGAGGAGCCAACCGATTTGGTAAGGGACCTTTTCGGAAGAGTACCCGGAACATAAGAAGCAAGCCCTATGCCAAGCCTCCACCTATTTCGGATCGTATCCAAGTATCCTCTGACCTTGAGAGCCCTCATAAGAAACCTAGAGAAGTCTCTGCAGATGGATTAGAGCTACTAAAGAAAACAAAATAAGAACCTACCTCACCTTTCTGATCTCCCATCACACCTACTTCACCCATGCCCACTCTTGATCCTAAAATTGATAAATTGACCACATCTCTCAAAGGACCTAAGCCTTCCTCGGAGATCATTGATTTTGCCCAAACTATAAAGGAGCTACAAAGGGAAAACCATCAGATTCTCCAACAATTGGAGGAGAGGAAGACAATAGATGCACACCTTCATCATGACAATGCAGTCCTTCAGGCAAAAGTTAACTCCCTTCAGTGGTTGGTCGATGGGATGACCCAATATAACCACAGCTTAAGAGCACAATTAAAGAAAAATAAGAGGCACAAGGCTAAGCCTACACAACAAGAAGGAGAGGCTTCTAAAGCCATCCCTCCTCAGCAATCCTAGTTCCGGGGGATGACTTCTTTTTGTTTGCAGTGGGACCTACAAAATCGTCAGTGTGGGGTTATGTTGGGCCCGAGATATGATGATATTCATGACGTTATTATACACTTTTTTCCATATGTATATATGCAATTTTTATCTTTCAAAGGAGTTTTTTGAAGAATTTTATGGTAAAATGATACAATCGGCATGAGGTATGTATAATTCATGTTTTTTGATTCAATCAAGTTTAATTTATCATATTTTATTGTTTCCAAGAGTTAATTCATGTTTTTCTACTGTTACAGGGAAAAAAGAACCATGTTTCTTGGTCCGACACTTGTTCCGGCACTTGATCCAACACTTGTTCCAGTACTTGATCTGACACTCGTTCTGGCACCCAGTATTGCACAAAAACACAAGGCAAGTTGGCGGTTATGGTATTGGCGGCCAATGGTGGACAAATAGAGCACATGGGTTTTGTTTTTCATCACCCCCTCCAGCTACTAAGCTCAAGACAACTCGATTTCAGTTGTCCAAAGAGGGCGATCATTGGGTTCCTCTATTTTATTAGTTATGGATGCATTTACTGAAATTTGCTGAATTTAGAGGTGGCTCAACCCTCTTGTGGTTGAACACCTGAGTTGTAAGCTTATAAATACCAATAGGATGCTCATTAGATTGTTAACCAAGTATCATAATCATTAGAATTGCTAGAAAAACGATTTTTCTCTGTTTGAGTTTTTTTACATTGCCAGAATTATGCCAGAACTGCGTTTTTGGATTTTTATGGTGAATTTGGCCTGGTAAGCTCATGCTATACTTTTAGAGAGTGACCAAGACTTGCTAGGGGGGCCACTAGTAGTCTAGTAACTCTCTTCATGTTGATTTATGCATTTCTTAATTTAATTTCTCTTTCTTTATTTGTTGTACATGCATATTTTTATTTAGTTAATTAATTTGTTGTAGCTTAATTGTTTTGCTTCTCTTTTACAGGTTATAATGATGAGATGTATTAACATGCATTAATCTCGTAGATTAGAAAAGGCTTTCAACTCTCTCTCTCTCTCTCTCTCTCTCTCTCTCTCTATACTAACCCTGCATGTAGTAAGATGATAAATTGTGCTTTCTTTTATATTTTTACAGTCAAGCTTAGAACATATTTTTAATTAGAACAGAGCATAGCTTTAATATGAGTTTCTTCTGACAAAGATTGATGGATGGATAGATTTGCTTCCAGTTTATTAATCATATCTTGCTTACTTTAGTTTTAGATAGATTTCACTTGCTTAGTTATTGGTTAAATGTAATTGTCAATTCATTTTTTAATATCATGTTTTTAATTTCTGTTTTCAGTCATTTTCTGATCATAGCTTGAATGATTAAACTAGACATAATATAGTTTCTTTTCATGCAATTTCCTTTCATAGATTAAGATGCAATTGAATTTCTTAATTAGATAATGATGATCTCATCATGATGTTGATGGTTTATACATGAATATGTAGGGTATTTAACATTACTTTTATCATGGCTAAGTTTTCATTGGACTGTTTACTTCACACCTTTCATTTCGTCATTGAAATTAGTATTGAGCTTATACCATTAGAACTGTCCTTTGTTGTCAAGTGTCATCGAGATATCATCCGTCACCACCGAAGGCATTCACTCAACCACCAACATTACATTTGAGTGTTTCATAGGTTAAAGTTAGTTTCTTGCTTTCATAAGTTAGAAAAGATAGTTTCTTGTTTTCATAAGTTTAGTTGATAGTCTTTCTTGCTTTCAATAGAATAGATTTCCTTTCATGCATTGCATCGAGCATTTAAGTTTCCTTTCACGCAAGAGAAATAGTTTTGCATTAGGCATTTAGTCACTTGCCTCTTAGGCTAGGTAGTTGTTCAATGAGAAGTCTTTGCTTACTTTTCTTTTGCCTTATGCTTTTTCTTGCTTGTCTATTTGCTTTAATAGGGTAGTTAGGTGTTTTTGTTTGTTTGTCTATTTTCTTTAATAGGTTAGTTAGGTGTTTATTATTGCTTGTCTATTTGCTTTAATAGGTTAGATAGGTGTTTTTTCTTACTTGCTTATTTATTTGCTTTCATAGGGTAGTTTCTCATTGGATGTAGGTTGGCAAGTTAAAGGTAGTTTGCTTTCATTATTTGCTTAGTATGCTTAGTATTTTACCTTTGCTTACTATCATTAATTAATTTTCTTTACATAGAGTTTTCATTCGCTTTCTTAGGAATTATCCATCATTCCTTGGCCCAAAAGTACTTAGGTTACCTAGTTTCAATTTTCTTAGTAGGCTTTGTTCATTATATAGGTTTTCTTGAGTAGTTTAGCCCTAGATAGCTTCTTTCCTTAGTTAGTCTACACTCCTACCAACCTTTTTACCTTTGGCATATATTTTTCTACAACTCTAAGTTTACTTACCTTGGGTTGACAATTTAATTGAGGGTAGTTTAGTGTCTTTTTTAGTACATATAAATCACCTAACAACATATTACAAAATGATAGGAATGTTGATGATCTGTTCGAATCCTTGATGTTGATTCTGGGGAAAGTAGTTGGTGATTCATCGCTTTGACTTGACTGTTCCTCATGCTGAATCGGATATCCACATCACCTCTACTTGAGAATAGGGCATAGGTCGTCCCATCTCTTTTGACTAGGGATGGAAACCTTGAGTAACCTCTTGTATGTTTCGTCCATCTTAGTGTACTTGGAAAAGGTGGGTTTTGTGATGAAAATGTATTTTATTTCATTTTGGATGCTAAGGTACAACTACAAAGTTTCTAAGAAGGATTTTCTAGTAAAGCTCTCTTGTATGCCTGCAAATTTAGAACCATCTTTTGCTATTGCGAGGATCTTCTATTTGTAGTCTGACATAGTGATGAGATTATCGTTTATCACTAGTATTCTGGGAAGCCCTTTTTTGTGAAGTGTGTTGACCTTGCTGAAAAAACTCTACACCTCGATTTCCATCGTCTAAGCTTTCTCCTCTAGTTGTAGCATCAATCCCTTCCTGGTCATAACCTTCTTGATCTCAGGAATGGTCTGTGTCCTATATTCAATTCCAAAAACCTCTAACTCTTCTTTGGTCTTGGAATTTAAGATCCTGATTATTTCAGTGGCCTTTGTAGGCCTCTCTCCCAATTCTTCCCTTATCTTGTCAATTTCTTGTCTGTCTCTCTGTACTAGTTCATGATGTTCAAAAACAATTTTTATGAGAGGCCATATCTCTGTCATTGACTTGTTGATGTCCATCTAGATGTTTTCTTTGGCTTTAGGTAGTGTCTTGGCCATGATTGTCTCCTTCTGCAACTTCTGTATTTCTTGAGTGAGTCTCTATGATTTGTTCATCTCTATGTTGTAGCTAGACTGGAACATGTATTTCACCTTCTAAAGGTTTTCAATCTCTTATTGCAGTATTTTAATTTCTTCTCCTTCCAGGGTCATGTCCTCCATTGAATTCACCAATTTCTCAACAGTACCTAGAACTGTCACTGGGATGGTTGATGGGATTTCTATTGTTTTGGTCGTTGTTGCTATACTAATTCCTTTGAGAGGAACTACATTCAGTGGGATGAAATCTATTGGCACACTTTGTTCCTTCTCTTTGACCAAATTATCTATCTCTACCTCCATCTCCTTGATTTATGCATTCTTCTCCATTATCAATTTCAACATCTCCTCCTTGTGGCCTTCACTCTCAGCCATTTCTTGTGCTTGTGAATCTTCAATGGCTGGGAGTTTCAGGTGTTTCCTTAGAGATTCTATGTCAGCATTTTTGTTCTTCAGTAGTTCCTCAGCTAATTTAACATTGGATGGATCTTAGCCAATTTTAAGTACCATCTCCTCTAGGTATTTGATCTTGTTATCCTTGGCTAGAGAAGATATCTTTTCTAGCTTCAACTGAGACTAGACATTGTTCAAAGATACTTGCAGTTTTGCAACAATTAAGGATGTATTTTACAAGGTGGATAAAATCATCTCCCTTGTTTCCCTATGCATGTCCATTTGATCAAATGGATGCACCTCTTTTACATCAAATTCAAATGTTTCCCTCTTGTAATCAGAAATTGTCTTGGGATGAGGAACCTGTGCCTACAAGAATTCCATGTGCATCCTTCCTTTCTCTGTGTCAAATGAAAATAGTAACCTGTGTTGTTCTATATATGTTTGCTTCCAAAACTGTGCATAGGTGTTGTTATTCAGTAACTCATTCTTCTATTTGATCAAGTTGTACTTCTCAAATATATTGAGTCCTACAGGCTCCTGTGAGGACTTAGTTGACAGTGTGGTATCTATTTTCTTCTTGGATGAGGAAGTGGACATTATATGTTGTATTCCTGAGAAGACTGATGAATGAGGTCCCTCCATAAATATGGTGGAATAAGTTCTTCTTCTCTAGACTTGTCAAGTGTATGTCTAGTCTTGGAACTCTTCTTGTAGACTTGGAAATCTTCTGCTGAGACTTTTGTGACTGAAGGAGAAACTTATTTTCTAGATCTCTTCTCTGCTTGTACCTATGGAGTGATGGTATGTGAAATGTTGGAAGGTGAAGGATGTTGTTATGTATCTAACAAAGTATTTTCCTGCCACTCTGTCTGATTCATGAACCTTTAAATTTCAGGATTTGGCACATGATCATAAGGAGAGATCTTGTTTTTAAGCCCGGTTTCTGATATAATGCCATAGGGTTCATAATGACTATTGTTGCATATGAAAGAATTGATATGGAATTTGATCCTGAGATGTTGCATCTTCTTGAATGCCACGAAGTGGATATCATCTAACTTTATCATCCGTCTAATGTATTTTAGGGTGAATACTCTGACAAGAAGGTAATTAGGCAAATTGTAAGGAGGTATATCACACCCATAGACCTTGATTTTTGTATGGTCCTGGTAAAGGTACCAGTCCCCTCTTTTGGCTAAGTCTGACAGGTGAAGAATCCTCTGGACTTCCTCATTTATTCTTGGTTATGTTCTTCTGCTGAGCATGCATACCACTGGATGGTAAAACTGGCCAATGAACTATTTGAAGCTGAACTCAGATGATTTATTCCTCACTATTCATGTCAAAGAGGTCACAGGTTGAGGATTTCCATATTGATCCAACTTCTGGAGGGCTAAGGAGAATTTGTATGCCTAGAAGAAGAGGAACAGGTACACCAACACTAAGGAGTACCTGAACATTCCCTCTGTGGAAAATTTGAAAACATGTTCATGTATCATGTCAGCTAGAAACTGACTGTAATAAAATTGTGTAGTAGCCTTTTCTTCAGTGGAGAAAATGGATAGAAAACCCATAATGGGTTCATCTACACATTCATCATAATAGTATCCTAGAAAACAAGTTAGGGAGGAAATGATCTGGTTGTCTTTGACTGAGAAGATGGAAGAATGATATGGGCGATTATTTTTAGGAAACTATGCACTTTCATGTAGGAAGAGTTCAAATATTTGAGCTCTCTGTGGGAAAGAAAGTTTTTGATAGAGCTCAGTCAGGATTTCAATGGATAAGGGGGAGACATAATCAGTTCTGGGTATCTACAACATTTGATTTATCGTTTCTGGGGTGATGGTGAACAAATTTTCACCAGACGAAGACACAATGGCCCTTTGGCCAGGAAGGTAGTGAGCTTGAAATTTCAGGGTGAACTCAGGGAAATGGTAGGTCTAGGGAAACAATTAGAGTGGGAGGTTGGACTCCCAGAGTCCGATCTCATCGCTCTGGTCTAGGAATATATTTTTGAGTCAGAAGTATACTTCGAAGAAGTCGAATTCACACTTCGGCTCTGCAATCAGATAATATTTTTTGTCCAGGGGTATGTGATCTAGGTCGACGGGAGGAGGGAGGAAAGGATTAATGGATTTAGATTTGGGTGCCATAGTCAAATGAAGATCTGAAAATGAAAAACAATGTTGTCTGTGATTACCAAGTTTAATGGTTCTTGTCGATGGTAAATCTGAAGGTGATTATATTGCAAAAAGGAAACGATGGCATTGACTGTGTCTGGCTCGGTAAATAGTGCATGAATGGAGAAAGAATGAAGTTAAATGGTGGAAAGGGGTGTCTGTTATGATGTTTATGGTGAGTTGGATGGGTAACGGTCATGGTGGAAAGGGGTGTCTGTTATGATGTTTATGGTGAGTTAGATGGGTAATGGTCATGGTGGATGGTATTGATTGGCCAATCGACATATAGTTGTGACATGGTGAGAATTAAATGGCCAACGAGTGATAGGATGTGATGTGTGATAGCTGAGTGGAGTGTGATGTGTTGTTAGGGTAGTAGAGTGTGGTGGAAAAATGTGGTGATGGTATTGATGAGTGGTTTGGTAGTTTATCGGGGGGGTAGGAGGTAAGTGGTAATGAGAGAGGGGGGTCCGATTTGCTGAGAAGTTGACACGTTATGGGGGGCACACACCAAGAAAACCACCAACTCTAACCCACCTCCCCCCACTGTTAAAGGAATAAAGGTTGGGGGGTCTGATATTCACTTCTGACCGTAGATCTAAGATTTGAGCACGCTTTGATCGGTCATTCAGATTAGTGCATCTTTTAGCCAAAATGCGCCAAAGTTGTCTAATCCTGATAGACTTAGGATAAAAACATTTTTTGGGTCTTTGATAGCTCCCCTTTCTTTGTTTTGTCACTAAGGGGTCAAAAACACATTGGATTAACTCAAAACAAAGGCATTTAATTAGCCTTTTGCAATATTTTATTGAAAATAAAACATGCTAACCTAGTTCCTAATCTATTTACCTAACACATCAAGCCAACTTAAACTATTAGGTTAATAATTACTCTAACATAGATATTTGACCAATATTAGAATGTTTGGCCAAACTTATTCACTAACCTATCTAATTTGGCTAATATTAGACTGTTTAACCAAATTTATTCACTATCCTATCTGCATAAATTCAAAGGGTTTGATCATGGTTAGACAGGATGAATCAAACCAAATTATTCCATGGGGTTTTATCCTTTTTCTATTTTTCTATTTTCATACCCTCTTTTGATTTTTTATATTTTTCTTTCTTTTCTTTTTCTTTTTCTTTTCTTTTATTTTCTTTTGTAAATCATTTGCAGAATAAAATATTATTTACAATACAATGCAACTAGAATAAGAGATTAGAATCATCAGGTGATCCTATGAAACATAGGGTTATAACATAGAGGACACTTGGGGAATGGGTGATTCAGGGTTGGTTCCACTGACTTCTGGGTGGGTTTCTTTGATTTGGGGGGTCTCATTTTGTTCTTATGAAGTAACATTCTCGACCTGATTCCCAATGTTTCCTGATATTGCGTATGAATCTTCTTGGTCTCCTATAAGTTACAGGCCTGCTTCGTCTTCCCTTACTTCTCTAGAATCATCTTCTCGTCCACCCACCTAGGGATGCCTTCCTCTTTGTGCTTCTCTCTGTTTTAATCTTAGAATGACTAGTATTTCTTGTCTTCTTACCTTCCTCAACTCTTCCTTCTTTATTTCATCTATTCCTCTTGATTCGATTTCTTTTCTCAACACCTCAGACTACTTTGCTACTTTATTTACCTTTCCACGCCACCACTTCTCAACTATGGTGGCTCTCTTGAAGGCTCACTCATTTCTTGATCTTCTCCCATATTTCAAATAAACCTTTCCCTTTCTTAGGTCATGATCCTACCCCAAAATTACCCTACCCCAAGCGTAGGTGTTTAAGATGCCATCTCAGTTGAGAGAACACTTAACATCCCCTCCATAAAAAATTCTTTGATCCACAAGGGAATTTCCCTCAACAGTCTCTCACATGCACCTTTCTTGAAAATTTCTTCTGCCCATGAAAAATATTGGTGATTCTCAGTTGTGAATTCAATGATATAAAATTCCAAAGTCATATTAACCCAGAAATTGACTCTCACGTAATCTGGTGATCTAGCCGATGAAGTGCAGTGATATTCTCTGTATCCCAAGTACATGTCTTCTTGATGTGTTCTTTGAATTCTGGAGATTATTGTAGCCCATCTACCCAATGTAATCGTTCTTTTGGGAATTTTACCCAAAATATCTCATACTGGTCACTCGATCTTTTTGAGTAAAATTTAGAATCTCTTGTAGCCTTCTCACTTTTACCTCACAACTCTACTTCCTCCCATGTAAAGGCATCACAATTTCATTCCCACCATTGTCAAATATTAGATCTATAGATCCATGAAAGAATTCTCCTTATAGGTTCCCTTTTAAAACACAGGTCCCAACAACATAACCATTTTGTTGGCACAAAAGTGATCAGACCAGGGTCCTCTTACAGTTTCCAACAAAAGATACCGAAGTAGTCTAGTGCGCTAGAATTTTCATCTTCTTGGGAGGGAAGAAGTCTCACCTGAATCACAACTAGGACGAGTAAGAGAGGGAATGGTAAGGATAATACTTGGAAAAATATCTAAAGTATCAATATTCATGTTAGTCTTGTGCAAGAAAGGTTAAACCTGTAGCAGTTTTGACCATTTCCTAACTGAGAATAAAGAAACAAAGTCATGTCACCATTCACAAGGAAGCAATTAAGCATATCAGACATAAGAGATAATACACAGTAGTATTCAAGAAAATCATAAGACTAAATACACAACATATATTCAAAATTTGGGTCTCCAATTGTATTATCATATATCAAGTTCTTCTCACAACTTGAGTCACATATAAAAGTAATCAGTGGATACTCCCCAACTAGTGTGAGGAAAGGTTATCTTGGTCCCTTTCTCTTTCTAATTCTACAATAATACAAAACTTTATTACATTGATAGTCAGGTTTTGTTGACGGGCGAAAATGACCGTCCATCAACTGAGAGAGTGGAACCGGTCCGGGGTTGTCTAATAACCCAAGCCGTTTGGAATGAACCACCCTGACAGGTTTAGCGGCTCCGTTAGCCGATCTAAGGTCCTAAGAAAACAAAAAAGAAAACTAATCTACAATAACTAATCTAACTAAAAATAACAATTAAAACAAACTAAACTAATCTAACTAAAAGAAATAAAACAAACTAATAAACTAATCTAATTAAAACTAACTATTAAACACACTAACTAATCTAACT
>ML790361.1:12762-39299 GCA_009831015.1 Picea engelmannii | reverse complement strand
TTTAATGGCCTAAAGCCGACATAAATAAAATAACATTACTAATCTAAATCACAACTAATGGCCTAAACCGACATAAATAAAATAACATTACTAATCTAATATGCCCCAATTAAGTGGTAATGAGCCAATATTAGGGCTTAACAGCATAGTGCACGAAGGTTACCCAAGCTAACAGAGGTGAACGTGAATAAGGGATAGGCATAAATGCCATCGTACGAAGGTGGTGGAGTTTATCTCTGCCATGCATAATAGTTATTTCCAATAATACCACCGCCGACGTTCATAGCTATTCAACCCACTATTGTATGGTTTAATAATCAAGTCATTTGCCCAACCAATGAAATCAATGGTCAGTGCATCAACCAACGCGTGCAATCAATGTTGTGCCATAGTTTCAAACCATCAACATTCAATTTAAAACCAATACCAAATGTTTAACCATGTGCCAATGTATTGTAACAACTCATATCAAGAGTTTAACCAATGTGCCAATACGTTTTGAAACTAGGTGTTATATCAAATGAAAAATATCAAAGGTTTAATCATAACACCTATATATTTTCATAAAACCAATGGTCAATCAAATCAAAGAACAAATGAATCCAAGTGCCAATGAGTCACAAAATTAATCACTCATGAAACGAAACCATATTATTAATCAAAAAATTCCCAACGCATGCAGATCAAAGGGTCTTAACCCAAACGATAAGTAACATATAAGTTCAGTAGGCATATCGACAAGAAAGACAACGACAGTTCAAATAGTGATTTTAATGTGACTTCGAAAGATGAAGTTTTCACGCTTACAGTCGTGAAAACAAAACGAAGGTGAAGGTGCAAATGTCGCAAAAAAAAATAAAAATAAAAGTGTCATGATTTTAAAATTGCGACGAAAAATTGATGTTTGCAAAACATTAGTGTAGGCAACTTATAAGACAATGGAAAAATGTGAATTGGCTGCCAACAGGTTCTTACCCATATCTCAAGATTCAACTCAACTAACAACTATGAGTAAACTAGACTCTGAATTAGAATCAATATCATTCCTTCATTCAGTCGCTCATCATTAGCCTTTCATTATACCTATTACAATGATATCTATCACACATATATAATCTAATCTAGGTTTTCTGTTTGAGAACCCAAGAGTTATCTCTTCTTCTTGATCTTGTTGCAACTTCTTTCTTCAAAACTGATGTTGCGTTGTCCTGCCAACCACTTTCTGTTTATTCCTTTAGTCTGTTGTCTAGCTCCTAAGCAGCTTGTGCAACTTCTATTCATCAAAACGAAGGGCCCAACAAAGTGTGATTGATGATGCATCCACATGTACATGAAATTCCTTGTTCCAGTTTGGGAAAATTAGGATCGATGTAGTTACTAACTTTTGTTTGAGTGTGTCCGAACCATCCTGACAGTCGTCATTCCAATAGAACTTCACCTCTTTTTTCAGTAGTTTTTTCATTGGTGTCGTAATCTGTGTGTATCCTTTGATGAATTTCCTGTAATACCATGTTTGGCCCAAATTCATGCGCAGATGTTTTATTGATGTGGGTGGTTGTAAATATAGAATAATTGCAATCTTTGTGGGATCAACTATTAAGCCTTGTTCGCATACCATGTGTCCCAATAATATTTCAAATGGTGCACAAAAAACACACTTCTTTAGATTCAAGGATATATGATGTTTCCTACACTTATCCAACATCAATCTGAGAAATTCAATGTGATCTCTTAGCAAGATAAATATTGTCCAATCGTCCAAGTATACTTCAAGAAACTTATGAATAAAGTATTTAAATACCACAATTGTTTGACAGTTGGCTTAGGTTGATGGATAGTTGGTATGGATTGTTGGTTTTGATTTATTTCAAACATTGGAGAGTGATATTGTAGATTTATTTCAACCCTTAGTGATTTATGCCAACCCTTGGAGAAAGTCCGGTAGCGAATTCTGGTAGCACACAGGTTTGGGTAATGGACCCAAGGTTGTTTCATGTATATTGGTATGAGTTTTAATATACTAGAATGTAAGACTATTCTAGATGGATAGTACATGTCATTCCATTTATGGTGGTATATGGAACGTCACATAACTCCTCACAGTTAGAGAGTTATGGCCATGAGAAGTTGGAGAACCTAGGTTTGGGTAATGAACCCAAGTTTGTTTGATAGATAATGGTATGAGTTTTGATATATTTGTAGGTAATACTATTTTATATGGATAGTACATGTCATAGCATTTATGTTGGTATGTGGAACGTCACATAACTCCTCACGGTTGGAGAGTTATGGCCTTACGAAGTTGGAGGACCCTCATATGTCATCTAGAAGCCCCAAAAGGTCAAAGTAGTCAAAGCGGTTTAAGAGATTTTAGAAGGTAAATAATAAAGTGAAGTGATGAGTGTACTATAATTCAAAGTGAATATAAAATAAATTATTTAAATAATAAATTTAATGGAGAAATTAGAAGTGGGTTAACCCTAAAATAAGGAAAGTGGGCAAAGTGACCTAGAAGATGTTTTTAAGGAAGCTACTTGGAGAGTATAAATAAGAGGCAAGTCTCTCTCATTTTAAATCACACTTGAGAATATTGAATATCTATAGGTTTTTGAGGTAACCAAAGGATATATCAACTTAATTTTTGAGGGAAGGTGAAGAAAATAAGGCTGGAATTCAAGGAAGGATAAATTCTTTTGATGATTCTTTCTAAGGTATGTTATTTACAGGTCATCTCACCATTTTCGCAATGAATTTTTTTCTAGAATGATTCGGACCGTGAAATTTCTATTCAATTGAGGAAAAATATCCAAGTATCTATGGTAAAACATTATGCTTGTGGATCGTTGTATTTTTGGAGTTACACTCCGTGGAAAATAGGGTTTGTGGCTACTCTTGAAACTAGTCTAAAACAGGTGTTTCGGGTAAACACGTCATAAATTCTTCATAAGAGATCCAAATTTAGTAAGACCAAATGTTTTGGTTATAGTAATGTATTTAGTATTCTGTATAACATTTTTAGATCAATTTAACAAATATTACATGCAGGGCACTCTCTACAATGTCGCTCTCTAGAATAAGCCAAAATTCAGAAAGGTATGTCATTTTTTCTATAAATCCTTTTTCGAGAGGTTCCAAGTAGTGAAACCTGGAGGAATTGCATAAAAATATCTAAAGAAAATTGTGTATCATTTTATGATCTTTATTCAATTACAGGTACAAAGTTATGATTATTTCTAGTTAGGGTTGTTGACTAATCCAAAACTAGTCATGTGAGACTAAAGAAAAGTTTGATGAAAATTCTAGTCTCTTGTTGTTAAGGTTAAGGATGGTTTGCAGGTATGCGATCATATACACCGGGTCTATTATAGAGTTACAAATAAGAATTTGATGATGGAATTGATGATGTCATTTGGTTGAGGTACATGTTGGGTACATGGTTGAGACAAGTAGTTGCTGAGTTGGCACATACACACGAGGTGTATAGTTGATGATGTTGGTACATCTTGATGAATCATAGTTGATGAGTAGTTGATACATGATTGGTACATACTTGGTACATGTTTGGAGGCACTTTTCAGTAGTATTGTTGACACATGGTTTATGGATGATGTAGCATACTTGTATTATTAGAAGCACATATTGATTTTGGTGATGATTATGAGTTGTTGTGTTTTTTTTTTTGACAAAAGCGGTTATGTTGCATTAATTGGCATTCTGGCCAGCCAGAATCTGGAGTTTACAAATCCGAAGAAGGTTGGTGACCTCTGACAGTGATGCCAACCTTCTGGTGAATGTCTTGGGAGACCAGTTCCCTTTGCTCCTTGAGCTAATTTGAGAATAAGACAAAAAGTGCGTACATGAGTAAATTCTCACAAACTGTGAGCATAGCAAAAGACAGAAGCAAAGCATTATTCCAATGGGACTGAAGTTTTCCCCTTAATGTAGGGGTCCATCTTTTTATGAGATCCTAAAGAGATGTTGGAGGCCGCCTCCTTTTCTCTGCGTGCTTTGTTGGTCTTTCACCCTCGGGTAAGGGGCGGAGACGGGACTGAGTTGTCTTCAGGTTCTGAAGTTCCTCCAGAGCCGCTAGAGGGGGCTGTAATCCGACCTTCTTGAGCTTCCGGATCTGGAGCCTGAATCTTTCTCGCTGCTGCAGATTTTGGGGGGGAGGATTCCGGAAGGCTTTCGTCTGCTGGAGGATCATCCTTGATTGCTGTTTCTTCTGGTTCTGGGGCTTTGTCTTCCTTTAGCGCATCAAAACTGTTTTTATTTTCTAGAGTTGCCTCTTTTGACTGAATGGCCTTCGGGGCTTGGTCTAGTGGTTCCTTTTGCTTTGATTGCCTTCGTCGGTTTGCCACGGGCTGAAAGGCGTCTTCTTTGACTGGTCCTGGTTCCTCAGCGGCTTTGGGGCAGTTTCTTGCGAAGTGGCCGTAAGCATGGCACCGGATGCACTTGAAAGGAATCTGCTCGTAGTCCAGCTCTTCGATATGGCTCCAATCCCCCAGGGAGAGCTTAATGGCTTCCGGAAGACCTTTCTCGAGGTTAACCTCAACACAAATGCGGGTGCAGGTATACTGGTCCCCTTTCGGTTCTGCTTTGTCCAGGTAACACCCAAGCTTATTACCGATGTCCTCCAGAGATTCTATCCCCCAGAGATTCAAGGGTAGATGAGGTAGCCTAACCCAAACTGGAGCTACGGTAATCTCAGCTTCGGGATTGAAGTCGGGAGTCCAGGGGGCTAAGAACAGTCCTCTCGACCCCATGAAATAGGGCCCAGATCTGAAGACTAGATCACAGTCCTCTTTGCTCAAGAAACTGAAGACAAAAAAACCCCTGCCTACTGCAAACAGAGAAATGTTTCCCTTTATCAGTGATTTCCAACGGTCATTCGTCCATGCCTCCACCGCTTTGGGGCTAGGCCATAACCCCGTAAACTTTCCGATGAGGGACGTTTCTACTAGAAGGAGGGAAAGAGAGCAAGGCTGCTCTGGAGTTAGCTCCAGAGAGGGGATCTCCTCCATCTTCTTAACAAATTTGGACGAGAGAGAAGGCTTGGGTTTGGGGCCTGCCAAACAAACTAACGCCTTGAATTCTTCCAAAGGATCTTTTCCCTTCTCGGTGTTTAGATTTGGGGCCATCGTAGCCGACCTCCTGCAAACAAGATGTAATAGTGAGCGATACCACTGTACCCACCCGCATGCAAACCCGTAGGTGATCTCAGGCCTCTCAGGGACCCTCTGAAGGTGCTGTCGTGGATTGATCCACGCCCTATAAACCCTGGTCGCTGCTAGACGCGTCCCTGCAACCAAACATTACGCTGAAACACCAAATCCGCTTCTCCAAATCACGAGCAAACGCTCAGGCAAAATGCTGCAACACCGTTCCGCTACCCTGGACCAGACTGCTACTCCAAAACACGCGAAGAAGCTTGGGGACTCAGTGGGTGCCGAACCCTGGGTGCCCAGCTGCTGCAGATCGCTTCCTGCACTCGAATACCATAGCGAGGCGGCTAGGGTTTGGGCCCTAGCCGCGATGACTCGTCTCGCCTCATCTTGTTTAGTGTCGATATCACATGAGTGTATCTTACCACTCACAACACTGATTATGAGTTGTTGTGTTATGCTTGGTTGATGCACATATTTGAGATTTGTCTTGGTGATTGATATTGGTGAGTAGATTTGTTTTGGTTGATAAGATTGATGAGACAGGTTGTTGTGATAGGTTTTTTGGACAAGTTGTTGTGACAGGTTATTTGTATAGGTTTGGTGCATGGTTGATGCACTTGTTCATGGTACAGGTTGAGGTACAGGTTGGTGCATGGTTGATGCACTTGTTTATGGTACATGTTGATTACAGGTTTTTTGGTATAGGTTGGTGCATGGTTGATGCACATTTTTATGGTACAGGTTGATTACAGGTTGATGCATGGTTGATGCATGGTTCAGGTTATTCGTACAAGTTATTTGGTGCAGGTTGATTGGTACATGTTTACAACAGTATATCTCACAGTGATAGTGTGACAGTGGTTCCATCATTCTACTTATACGTCAGGGTGGTTAGATAGGGAAAGGACAGGTGGTTGTAGCCACCTTTCGGTTGTAGATGGAGAACATAGGGGGTTGTAGCCTCCTTCTAGTTGTAGCCAGAGAATTAGGGAGTTGGAGCTTCCCTCAAGTTGTAGATTGAGAAAATAGGGGGTTGGAGCCTCCTTTCAGTTGCAACTGGAAAACAAAGGAAGTTGGTTCTTTCAATGAATGTAATTCTTCAAGACATATAAGAAAAATCATTATGTGGTTTTCTCCCTCTTTGGGTTTCCATGTAAAACACTGGTGTACTGTGTATGTATATTATTGCTCATTTGTTCATTGCTTATTTACAATGCAGTTATTGGATGATAATGATACATTGATATAACACTTGGATTATATGGTTAAAAAGGATTCAATTTCTTTATTACTGATTCACCCCCCCTCTCATTAATCCAACAATTGGTATCATAGTCGGTTCCTTCAAGAAACAGTTTAACCACTGGAAGGAGATCATAGATTATTCTAAGAATGGAGTACCAATGTTTAATGGTCAAAATGGTTTTAAAGTATGAGATGTGGAGCATAAGGATGAAAGTATTTTTATAGGCACATGGACATTATATTTGGCTATCAATTGTTACAGGATATGATAGTTCAAAAATGGAAAATACTGTAGCCAAGAAGGAATTGGGGAAGAATAAAAAAATAGCAATCAATTTCATCTAGGAAGGATTACCTAATCTGGTAAGAGAAGAGGTTGGTAAATTTTCATTAGCAAAAGAACTTTGGGATAAGTTACATGATATATATTATTCACCCATCACAGATTCATAAAATGTCAAAGAATATGCAGATACAAATCAAGAAGAATTGTGTTCACCATGTCAAGCAGATTCAGAAGATGAAGAGTACATAATCACCATAGGTATGTTGTTTTGTTTTAATTATGAAAAACGTGGATATCTTGAAATAGAATGCCATGAAGAAAATGAGACAAAAAAACTAATTGAAAAGGAAGACAATTATGAAGAAGAATTGATTAGTGCTTTAGATGAACTAAGAGAAGAAAACAATTCACTCAAGAAATAATTGATGAAACAAAAGGAAAGTGTTCACATTTTTTAAGAAGCCCAATAGGTCATCGAGAACTTAAGAACTTAGCTAGAAGAATCCAGAAAGATCGAAGAAAATCTTGAATATCAAAAGTAGTATTTGGAAACCAACATAACAACACATAAGGAAGAAGCAAAAATTAGAGAAAAGATATTGACAGATCATATTAAAGAAAGAACTAAAAATATAAACCATCTTGAGGTAGAGTTTGGTCAAGAAGAGAAAGGACTTGAAGAAGAAATAATCACATTAAAATTTCATCTTGAAGAAGCGAAAAGAACAGAAGAAGTCATGAAGTCTCAGATAATGAAGAAAGAAGAAGAGGTAGATAATCTTGAAGAAGAAGTTGTCACATTGAGAAGTAAAATCGTCAAGCTCAACAAGAACATTGAAGACATAGAAACATCCACATCAGTTATAGAGAATGAAGAGAAGCATTGTAGGTTGCTAGAAAAGAAGAAAGAAGAAAATAGAAAGAGTTATGCAGAAGTACTCAAAGGAAATAATCATGGTCAACCAGAATCTAAGAAAACTATTAAAGATACATCTTCAATAAGACCATCCATGTTTAATCCAAAAAGAAGCTTCAACCATGATCATGATCAGTCAAGGAAAAAATTTAGAAGGACTATGCCACAAATAAGATCATTCACTCCCAGGTATGCAAATTTATTTTATGGTAATTTTTTTTATTGTACTAACTTTGGACATAAGGTTGCAGATTGCAGGGATTATAAAATAAATGTCCAAGAAATAAGTGCCTATGTGTTCGCACGTAACATTGAGTGTTACAAATGTCATAACTATGGACACATAGCCAGTGATTGTAGAAGCATGATCAATACTTCCATGAAAGAGAATATTGATATCAGATAAAAGAAAGTATGGATAAGAAAACAGGAAGAACAGGTGAACAAATACCAGGTACCAGAGATCACAAGATTGGAAATAAAACAAGATGAAGAAAATTCTACAGAGAAAAGGAAAGATGTCAGATACAGAAAGGTTTGGAAAATAACTGAAAGAAATGAAGGACAAGTAAATAAGGAACAGGTTCAAGAGATTGTACTTTTAGGAATTGTAGTGAAAGATGAATCCACATAAGAAAGAAAGAAGTGAGAGCTCAAAGAGATAATGAATCTACCAATGAAGATGATGATGAATCTACCAATGAAGATGATGATTAATACACATCAAACTAGGAATTGTTCTAAGCCATCCGGCTTAGAGACTCCCAAGTAATATGAATATTAGATAGGGGCAGTCTATGCAATATCCATGACAGACCAAAGAACCATCCTTCGAGCAACTTGCAGAGTTTGAGAAGATACATTCATAGCAATCAATTAGCAGAAGCACAGTTTGATATATTAATTAAGACTTCATGATAGTATAGTGATAAACAGGTCAACATTATGGACAGTTGCGCAAGTAGAGTCTTGGACAATATGGACATAGATGGACTCATAAGAACACTTAGCAGGTTTGGACAAATATATGATAGTGTACAAGAGAATGGATTCATATATTGGTTCAAAGATTAGTTTAGAGACAAAGGAACATTATCAAAATGGATGATAAATACATAGGAAATGCCTCGAACAATGCTAATGGATTCCAAATTGATAGATATATTTTGGAAACATGCAGTCCATACATCAGTTCACATTAATAACAGAGTAATCCTTAGAAAAAACAATGACAAAACTCCCTATGAACTATGGAAAGGAAGCACAGACAATAACCTCTACATCAAGGTAACTCAAGGTAATATTTTATTAATTGAAATTTATGTTGATGATATTGTTTTGGAAGTACTAATGACAGGTTAAGACAAAAATTTGGAAAAGATATGTAGAATGAATTTGAAATTTCATTACTTGGAGGACTATCCTTATTTTTGGGTCTTCATATATGTCAAAGAAACCAAGTAATTTTTATTTCTCAAACTAAGTATATTAGAGAAATGCTAAAGAGGTTCGGAATGGAAGATTGCAAACCGGTTACCACTCCTATGAAAATTAGTTGCAAGTTGAGAAAATATGATGATTCAACTTCTACAGACCAGAGGCAATACAGGTCAGTGATTGGTATCTTACTATATGTGACAACATCTAGACCATATTTAATGCAGGAAGCTGGACAGGTGGCACGATTTCATGCAACACCAAAGGAATCACATGTATTAGCAGTGAAGAGGATTTTCATATATCTCAAAGGAACATAAGAGTTTGGATTATGGTATCCAAAAGGAAAGGATATGTCACTTATTTCCTACACAGATGCAAATTGGGCAGTTTGCATTGATGACTGATGAAGCACGAGTGGAGCAACATTCTACTTGGGTGAGTGTTTAGTATCTTGGCTAAGCAAGAAACAATAATCATTATCCTTATCTATAGCCGAGGCAGAGTATATTGCAGCATCAACATGTTGTACACAGGTTCTATGGATGAAAAAAACTTTGATAGATATATAGGTTGAGTATGATGAGCCCATTCCAATATATTGTGATAATACAAGAGCCATCAGTATCTCAAAAAACCTGGTGATGCACTCCAAGATGAAGAACATTCCAATCAAGCATCACATTCTACGCGAACAAGTTGCAGAGAAAAACATCAGAGTTGAATATGTGGGAACAAAAGAACAAGTGGCATACATGTTTACAAATCCACTTCCATGGGAAGCCCTTGAGTATCTTCACCAAAGACTAGGAGTAATTTATACTCCAAAATGAATTCTTTTGAATTCTTATCTTATATGTCTTAGATGTACACGAGGAAGCACCATATATAGGACAAAGGGGGAGAGATTTATCAGATGCAAAGGTAAATTCTTGGAGAGAGAGAATAGAGGCATATTTCCAAGGGGAGAGATTGTCACAAGGGAAGAATGAGCGATATGAATTCAGAGTAATACCCTTTTTCAAAGGGGGAGATATTATTCATATGAAGGGAAAGAGAGTAATTAGAGGCTTATAAACACAAAGAAAAATCAAAGGCACATAGATAGGGGGGAAATCCCTAAGGAGAGTTCATTCAGGGGGAGAAGCCCCAAAGGGAGATAACATTTTCCATTGATGTCAAAGGGGGAGAGATAGAAACATTGATGAAGAGTATAAACATGAATTTTATCATGACTAACTGTTGCCATCAATGCCAAAGGGGGAGATTGGCAGACAGTTGGCTTAGGTTAATGGATAGTTGGTATGGATTTTTGGTTGTCATTGATTTCAACCATTGGAGAGTGATAGTTTTTATTTATGTCAACCCTTAGTGATTGATTTCAACCCTTGGAAAAACTCTGGTAGCGAATTCTGGTAGCACAAAGGTTTGGGTAATGGACCCAAGGTTGTTTCATGTATAATGGTATGTGTTTTAATATATTTTAAGGTAATCCTATTATATATGGAAATTACATGTCATTCCATTTCTAGTGGTATGTGGAACGTCACATAACTCCTCACGGTTAGAGAGTTATGGCCATGAGAAGTTGGAGAACCCAGGTTTGGGTAATGGAACCAAGTTTGTTTGATGGATAATGGTATGCGTTTTGATATATTTTTCAGGTAATACTATTATATATGGATAGTACATGTCATTCCATTTCTGGTGGTATGTGGAAAATCACATAACTCCTCATGGTTTGAGAGTTATGGCCTTACGAAGTTGGAGGACCCTCATATGTCATCTAGAAGCCCCAAAAGGTCAAAGTAGTCAAACTGGTTTAAGAGATTTTAGAAGGTAAATAATAAAGTGAAGTGATGAGTGTACTATAATTCAAAGTGAATACAAAATAAATTATTTAAATAATAAATTTAATGGAGAAATTAGAAGTGGGTTAACCCTAAAATAAGGAAAGTGGGCAAAGTGACCTAGAAGATGTTTTTAAGGAAGCTACTTGGAGAGTATAAATAAGAGGCAAGGCTCTCTGATTTTAAATAAAACTTGATAATATTGAATATATATAGGTGTTTGAGGTAACCAAAGGATATATAATCTGAATTTATGAGGGAAGGTAAAGAAAAGAAGGCCAGAATTCAAGGAAGGATAAATTCTTTTGATGATGCTTTCTAACGTATGTTATTTACGGGTCATCTCACCATTTTCAAAATATTTTTTTTTATATAATTCTTCAGATTGTGCAATTGATATTCCATTGAGGAAACATATCCAAGTATCTGTGGTAAAAACTTCATCTTGTAGGTCGTTGTATTTTTGGAGTTACACTCCATGGAAAATAGGGTTTGTGGCTAGTCCTGATACTAGTCTAAAACAAGTGTTTCGGGTAAAAATGTCATAACTTCTTCATAACAGATCCAAATTCATTAAGAATTTTTTTTTGGGTTAGAGTACAGTCTTTAATATTCTTTTTAACTATTTCATATCGATTCAAAAAATATTACGTGCGGGGCATGCTCTACAAGGTCGCTCTCTAGAATAAGGGAAAATTCAACAAGGTATGCCATTTTTTATATAACTCCTTTTATGAGAGGTTAAAAGTAGTGACACCTGAAGGAATTTCACAAAACACACTGAAGAACATTGTGTATCAGTTTCATATATTTATTCATTACATGTACAAATTTATTATTATTTCAAGTTAGGGTTTTTGACTAATCCAAAACTAGTCCTGTGAGACTAAAGAAAAGTTTGATGAAAATGATAGTCTCTTGTTGTTAAAGTTAAGGAAGTTTTGCAGGTATGTGATCATATACACCAGATATATTACAAAGTTACAAATCAGATTTGGATGATGAAATTGATGAGGGAATTTGGTTGAGGTACTTATCGGGTACATGGTTGAGACAACAAATAGTAGGGGACATGGGCGTGAGTGGAATATAGATGTCGGGAGATGATAGGGGGAAGAAATGACAAGGGACAGGGACATACACGTAGGAATGTGAGTGGAGGAAAGGTGTCAATAGGAGCGTGGGCGGTATGGGAAGTTGGTAAGGTGGTTAGCTCAAGGGGGGGGGGGAGGCGGTAAGCGATAATGCATGGGGGGGGGCATGGGGGTCTGATTTGCTGCATATGTGACATGTTAGCGAGGGGCCCGCACTAGAAAACCACCATCTCGGACCCCCCACCCCATTAAAGGCAGAAGGTCAGGGGGGGTCTGATATGGGATGAGGACCGTATATTTGAGTGTGCCATGCTCAACCACTGATATATGCGTTCTTCTTAGCACAACACGCCAAACTATCAAATCGGAAAAAAAATTGGAGAAAAATCATAAAGTGGGTTGCTCAAGCACCCCCTTTCCTGCATTTTTTCACCAAGGGGTTATTTACTAAGGGGAAAAACCCCTTCTATCAAAAATATGTTCTAACATTAGGATCCATGGGGGATAGAAACCTCCCTGTGAAGATCTAAGAACTTCAATAGTTTCATTTCCTTATATATTGGGATATGGAGTCATCTATTGCAAAAAAAAATGAAAAATGATATTTACAATTGCATGAAAAAGCCACTCATGGCTCAAGCAAATAAATTTTTCAGAAAATTCCCATTTACAGGGCCACCAAAAACTTCATCACCCTTCAAATCTTGCAACCTGTAAGTATTATTTGGAAATATCTCAGAGATTTTGAATGGCCCAATCCACAAGGCTTCAAATTTATTGTTTTTTCCTTTCTCCTGCTTGGGAGCATCCCATTTGAGTACTATATCTCCCAGCTAGAAATTCTATTTCCTTACCTTCCTGTCAAAATCCTGCTTGATATTCTGTTGATGTTGATGTGATTTGTCCAGCAATTTCTCTCTAGTCTATTTCACTTCTACCAGCTGCTGTATTCTTTTGATCATATCATCAGGTTCTCCTTGGTAGTCTTGGAAGAATTTTTCCATAAGCAAGGCGAGCTGAGAAGGAAAGATGGCCTCAACTCCATACACAAGCTGAAAAGGGGAGACGCCAAGAGACCTTTTTGTTGTCACTCTATCAACCCACAAAGAAAATTTGAGCTTTGAATCCCATGCTTTCTTGTTGTCCTCTAACAATATTTTAATTATATTTATAAGGCTCTTGTTAGAGGACTCTGTTAGTCCATTCCCTTGGTGGTAGTAAGGAGTAGAGTGAATCAAAGCAATTCCAAACTGTTCACAAAAATGGATCAATGGTTCAACCTTTAAATATGCAGCATTATCAATGACAATCCTGTTTGGACAACCAAAACTTGCCATAATATCCTCAAGAAAACCAATTATTATGTTGTGGGAAGCTCTCCTTGTGGGGATAGCTTCTATCCACTTGTTAAAGTAATCTGTGGCAGTCAATATCCACCTGTGATGACTACTTGAAGCAGGATGAATTTCCCCAATGAAATCTAGGCCCCACTGCTGAAAGGGTCCTGAAGCTAACACATGATTCAATGGAAAAAACTTGAGTTGTTGCTTTCCAAAGAATTTTTGACACTTAACACAAGCCCTAATCTTTGCACACACATCGGTGAATAGACTAGGCTAGAAATATCTAGCCCTGAGAATCTTGTAGGCCATGGTTCTCCAAAAGTGATGCCCCCCCACATAAACTATCATGAAAATCAAACATAATATTTTGGGCCTCCTATGGGTCTAAACATATCAAGAGCACTCCCAGGGGTCTTTCCAGTACAAGACCTGATCAATAAGAAAATATTTAACAAATTTAAGCTTCAAATCTCTTACCTTTCTCTTCTCCATACCATTAGGAGGCTACATCTTTTGTAGAAAAAATATAATGTCCTTGTACCAGGCACATTCTGCCAATGGAGGGATGGCTTGAGAACCTTTATCAGACAACTTAGCTTGCTGATTTTATGAGAAAGTGTTGATGAAATTTACCCCCAAATCTTTGCAATTAGATTCAGCCAGCAGCCTAGCTAAACCTCGGCCTTTTACCAATTTGGTGGGCTTTATTTCTAGATAAAATTCAAGGATTTTGGCAATCCACTAGCTCCTTCTTCCATCTATGTCATTCTAAATGAGAATCTCCTTTACAGAAGCTGAAGGGACATATGCAATGACCCTTGAATGCAGAACATAGACCCTGAAAGCCTTAAGGGATTTAACCAAAGCATAGGCCTTTTTTTCCATGATGTCATATTTTACTTCGACATCTCTCAATTCCCTACTGAAAAAGGAAATGGGTTACTCCAACCCTTCAACATTCTTCTGCAATAAAACAACTGCTACTGTGTCAAAAGAAGCAAAGGAAAAAATCAGAAAATATTTGGAGTAGTCAGGACTGATGAGGACAGGTGCTTCAGTCAAAGCCTTCTTTATTTGATTGAAATAATTACAAGATTAAACAGTCCATTTGATTTTGTTTCCTTTCCTCAACATGGCTATAATATGATTTACCAGTTTGGCAAAATTAGAAACAAACCTTCTAAGAAAATTGATTTTCCCCAAGAAAGACTGAAATTTTTTCTTGGATCTAGGGAGTGAAAAACTTTGGATGGTTGCCACCCTGTTGGGATCAATCCTTACATCCCCAGTTGATACTATGTGGCCCAGAAATGTTCCCTCCTTCATGGAAAACAATAACTTTTTAGGATTTAAGGAGAGACCAAATTTTCTGCATTTCAGGAGGACCTTTCTCAGATGGTAACAATGCTCTTTATCGGACCTGGATAAAATTGTAATGTCATCCAGATAGATGACTACAAGTTTATCTTTTTCTCCAATGAAGTTGATGTCCATAGCTCACTGGAAGGTTTCTCCTGCGTTCATCAATCCAAAGGGAATCTTAGCGTACATGAATGTACCCCAAGGAGTAGTGAATGATGTATTTTCTCTTTCTTTAGGCAAGATAGAGATATGAATGTAGCCAGAAAATCCATGAATCATGGACATCCTAGATGCACCAGTCACCCTCTGAAATATGTGCTCCATCTTTGGCAGGAGGTAATTATCCTTCTTTGAGCTTTTTTTCAGGTTCCAAAAATCAACACAAAGTATGATTTCTCCATTCTTCTTTCTCAATGGGACAAATTTGGCCACCTGCTCAGAATACCTCAAAGGAATGATAATCTTGGCATCCAAAATATTTTTCACCTCTTTCTCCATAATAGGCAGCAACATAGGATTTATTTGTCTCAATTTCTTCCTAAATGGTTTGGCCTCTTCCTTCAATGGGATCTTATGCTCAATGGTTCTTGTGTCATATGTCCTGAGGTCTTCATATGTCCCGGAAAACACATCAACAAATTCCTTTAACAGTTCAGCATATTCAATCCTTTGTTCCCTTGACAGACTGCTTGACAACTTGACAAATTTTGGATCTTTTTCTATACCAATATTGCACTCAGTTACGTCTGCATCATCAACTGATCCTTTAACTTTCACTGCCACATCATTTCTGTCAAATAGTCTTTCCAAAGGAAATATTCCTTTTGGAATATGATTGCTAGGCAACTGAGGATGATCAACAATCTTGTTTAGGAAAACATCAACATGATGATTACTTTCACAATCATGATCTTGATCAATATGTAATGCAGAAATCTCACCAACATTCTTAAGGAATCTTTTGATCTGAAGATCAACCTCAAACACCTTCCAATTCTTGACATTTTTAGGTATAGAGGGTCTATATTTCACTTCTACATCATACTTGAGTTTAGGTGACACATGGACTCTAAAATTACTTGCTGAAACAACTAAAGAATTAGCCATGGCATTCTCTTCTCTTGTAATAAATGAAATGTTGAAATCTAAGAAAAAAATGTCAATTAGGTCCCACACTTCATTTCTATAATTTCTTAGCCTAGGGTGCTTAGCTTGTTAATATTTTTGATCTGATGGATAATCAATTCAGCATCCCCAAACACTGAAATCGTTTCAATCCCCATGTATTTTTCAACCCTCAAACCCAAAACAAGAGCTTCATACTCTGCCACATTATTGGTAGTTTCAAATTATAACTTGTAGGAAAAATATATAGTCTCTTTAGAAGGTGAAACAAAGACCACTCCAGCACCAACACCCTCCCTAGATGAGGCTCCGTCAAAGAAAATTTTCCAAATAGAAGTGATTGGAGGAGAATCTTTACAAAAAGTAATGGATTGTTTTCTGATTTCAAGAGGAGGCTTAGCAGCATCAGTGAACTGCAATAAACTGGATCCCAAATCAGTATCAAGTGAAAAAATAGGATGGTTAGTGGGGTTTTCCTCATCACTAATAATGTAGGCCAACTGATCTTCCCTGTAAAGTCTTCTATTCTCCCCCCAAACAAAGTAATGGTAGCATATGTGAGGTCCATATGCAAGGTTCCCCCAAGTCTTTTTATCCAAGATATTGACAAGAGCATGGAAAACTTGGGGGGAACATTGGCCACCACGATATCCATGACCACACTTTTCATGGGCAAGTGACACAAGGTCACAACCAGATATTTGATGACCCCAAGACATTGCAATTTATTAGATTCAAAAGAATATAAGTCATGGAAAGTCTTTGTGATTTCTAATCCAAGTTCATCCATGAAAGTTTTGGGCATGATATTATGAGATGCCTCTGAGTCCATCAAACAATTATGCAAAACCTTTTCATGTATGTTCAATGATGTATAGAAGGGAGGGAATGAATAATCTCTCTCTTCTACCAAAGGACCTAAGATCATTGTTGGCTTTTCATCTTGAATATTTATTGAATCAGTGGAATGAGACGAAGGCTCGGATTGCAACATTTTGGAGAGGCACCTTTTGAAGTCTTCATGCTTGACCAGCTCTAAAAGGGGTACAGGGATTCTGATTTTTTGAATTTCGTGCTCAAAATTAAAAGAGAAGGGGGGCTTTAGAATCTCCTTCATTTCTGGGACAAGGATTTTGACCACTGGTGGGGGTGTCTGTGCCTCCTTACCTTTGTTGTTGTCTACTACATTTTTAGTAGTATTCTCTGCTCTAATAGGCTGATCAGGAATGTCATACTTCCCTTCTTTATTTTTGGACCTGAGATTCTATTTATTTGGATTGCTATCGGTCCTTTCCCCTTTACTCAAATCATTTAGTTGGTTATCCATGAGAGACTCCTCGTATGAATATTGGGTTAAATGGGGAAATGAGGAGGTGTCTCCAAGACAATGGATTTCAGGATCAACCTCCTCTTCCTCTCCTTCTTCATCACTAACAAGGTTATTTTGGAGAGGGGACTGAATCCGATGATCATCCCTATCCCTTCCTCTTTGATCTCTTTGGATAATCTGGGGGGTGTTATTTGGTCTTCTGAATTTACCCCTATTTCAGCATTAGGGTGATTCATATAGCTCTGCTTTCCGTCCAATTCCTAACTTTCCATTATAGAAGAAAGTGATTTTAGTAACTTGGTTACTTCATCCATTTGAGGGGGGGGGTAGCAGAGGAACCAGAGGTTAAAGCCTCAGACCTACCTTGTTTTCTTTCTCTATCAACCTTACTTCAAAGCTTGTCAACTGCCAATATATTGGACTCCACTTCCAGGGCTACATCTTGCATATGAGCCAAGGAAGTGGCTCTTATTTCTCTTAACAGGAGGCAAAAATCAGGTTCGAAAGCACTAGAATAAGTAATTTTGGCAGAGGTTTCTGTAGGTTTGATCTCAGTAGGAATATTATTATACATTTTACTAAACCTCTTTGAAAATTCAGAAACAGATTCCCCTTCTCCTTTCTTAAGTGATCCAAACTCTGTAATATAGTAAAGGAAATATTTTTTATCCCCCCAATGTCTTAATAATGCATCATCTAGGGATTCAATCCCATCAATAGATCTAGGAACCAAGGCCCTAAATCATTTCCTAGCCTCTCCATCAAGGCTACGAACAAAAATTCTCATCCACACATATTCATTTACGATGACATAATTGTCTGCATAACTATAAAAGGCTCCAAGTTGCTCCTCTGTAGTAATGTCTCCCTCACTCGTGAACTTAGGTAACTCCTTAAGGTATCCACCAGCTGGGAGAGCATTCAGAGGCCGAGGAATGACAAGAGGGGCATATCTAGTAGCCACTATGGAATCCATTATGTCCCTGGGGGGATTAGCACCTGCCATTGGGATGTGAACTGGAGGAGAACCAGGAGGAGATGGAGTTTGAATAGGTGAGACTGGGACTATGTTCTTGGGATAAATGGGGAACAACTGATAATTTGGAGAAGAGGCTACAGGGCTCGAGGGAACAAAGGTTTCCCCTTCTGTAAATGAAACAAATCTAATAGGGGGAGGAGTGGCAAAGCCCGGATTGGGAAAATATTCTGAGGTCTTGGGTTTAAACCATAGTACAACTTCAGGGGACATAGGGGTGTCGAAGATTTCCACTTCCAAACTGAGATTAGGAGGGGAGAAATCAACAGGAAAACTCTAAAAATTTAAATTTCTGGAAACTCCAATAGATGGTATAACAAGAGAATGACAAGCAAATACTAGAGTTTATGAAGAAGGATTATGAAAATTTCCAGAAATACCTGGTACAACAGGTGAAGTACCTTCCCGAGGGATGTTTCTTTTTCTGATAATTTTCTCTGGGTCAGCATCAGGTGTTGCTAAATGCATCTATGGGGTAGAATTTGTGTGTCTACATTTCAGAGCCACAACTATAATAGTGGAGTCTCTGGGTGCAAGCTGCAATATTCAATGTACTGAGTTCTGATGCACCTTTGGAGTCAGTAAGCTTTATCATTCAATACCAGGGAAATGTATTTAATTCATTCCCCGACAATAGAGACATAAATGTTAGCACTAGAAGTCACTCTCGTATCACATCGAAGGTAAGCCTAGTACCCATTAGGTTACATGTCACAATGAATAATTTTAAAGAGGTCAAATGAGCACAGACTTAAGATAATATCATTTTAACTCAAAAAAATGGACCATCATGCGCAAGCAGTTGAGGTATTGATAAACTTCAGTTATTAAGTTGAAGTAAAGGTGAGTAGGAGGAAGAACTGGTGAGGAGAATGTAGAGGTCTGCTATGGACATCGGGTCTTCCAGCAGCCTAGGAAGGAAAAACTTCAAACCCAAGATCCTCTTAGATTCAAAGTTTCAGGAAACTGAAGAATGTTAAAACATGACTGTAGTCAAACACACATCAAAATACAGTTAAAACAATCCATGTGAATCCTTCATTCATGGATACTTCACTATCAAAGGAAAATAAGATGAAGAAGAAAGCTGACTTAGATTAAACAACAAGTCTCAAATCAAGATACATAACCATAGAACCAAAGATTCATCAAAACTTTACAATATGGGATCCTAGCTCAACTATCGACCATAATAAAATATCCAAATTTCATATTTATACTCAGGAGTGACTACAACCACCTGAGGAGTGATCGAGCCACTGCATTCAAGGATTTATGTTCTAATTCTATTCTATAGACTGTGCATGCAGTCTCCTGTCAGACGTGAGCTCTTACGTCTAAACCTTCTCTATTAGAAACGAGCTCAAACATTCTCTCAGTCCTTTTCAAGATTTCCATTTATGGGGGGAGACAATGTTTCAACCACCATCCCCGACTTCATTAACTATCTTCATCGGGAACAAGACGGGGCCTGAGTCAACCTAGTAGTTGAAAAACGTGATGGTTTCACTCTGAACCTATGCCACTTGGATCTTGATTGGACATTTTCCAGTAACACTGGTAGGAAAACATGGACGTTGATGATGGGGAGCTGGAGAGATGATTGATGCAAGATCGCAGGCTACAAAGAATGATCAACGACCAGGTGGAATGATGCGGTTGTCAAAGAGGTGGATGGGAATGCATGGGTGCCAATACATGAGAGATGAGGTGTAAAGGAACAGGGGTGATGTGTCAAGGGGAGAGGATGTAGTGGCAGGGCAGAGTGATTAGTCAGTGGGTAGACAACAACAAATAATGGGGTACATGGGGATGAGTGGAAGACAAATGTTGGGAGATGAGAGGGGGAAGAAATGACAATAGACATGGACAGGTGTGCAGGAATGTGAGTGGAGGATAGGTGTTAGAAAGAGTGTGGGCGGTATGGGAAGGTAGTAAGGTGGTTAGCTTGGAGGGGGGGGAGGCGGTAAGTGGTAATGCGCTGGGGGGAGTCTGAGTTGCTACAGAGGAAACACGTTAGCGAGGTGCTCGCACTAGAAAACCACCATATTGAACCCCCCCTGGTTAAAGGAAGANGGGGGGGGGGGGTCCTATATGGGATGAGGACCATATATTTGAGTGCGCCATGCTCAATTGCTGAGATCTTCATGCTTCTTAGCACAATGAGCCAAACTGTCAAATCACCAAAAACTTTGGATAAAATTCATAAAGTGGGTTGCACAAGCACCCCCTTTCCTGCATTTTTTCACCAAGGGGTTATTTCCTAAGGGAAAACACCCTTGTATCAAAAATATGTGCTAACAGGTCCTTTGTCCCGTATTTCAACAGATATATTTTGAATGTTTGGGTTCTAGTTTTGATTCCCTCTCGCTTGCCATTTTTCCAACAGTTACGGGCAGTCCTCTGTCACATGTTCTAACTCCTAACAGTAAGTGCATGTTGTGGAGGGATTTTAGCAATCACATGCTAAGTGTCCTGGTTGGTTGCAGTTATAGCATATTATTGGGCCTCTTCCTCCTCTCTCGAAGTTTCTTCTACCTATACCCCTACCAAGTCCTCCTCATTTTCCTTGGTTAAATCCTCTTGTATTATTATACTTCCCTTCCCTTCTGTCATAGAATTCTCCTCCTAAATCCTGTACAAGGTTTTCACACTCTCCCTCATTAAATCTAACACGCGACAATCCTTTTCTTCATCTCCCACTGATTTGCAAAAGCTACAGAATACACTTCTTGGGGTAATCTGATATTTTTGTAGTAACTGACACTCCTGGGGCTTATGTCCTAATTTCTTACATATCTCACAGTATCCTCCTCCTGGTAGTAGTTTTGGTGCTCCGACTACTAAGTATTGCACGAAGGTTGGACATTCATCTTTGCGATGAACTTGAGTCCTGCATTTGGTGCAACAGACCTGTTCATGTTTCTCTTTCCCCTTTTGTATTTCTTCTAATTAAATTGTTAATGTAGCTATTTGGTTCTATATCAGCACCATTCCACTATTGTCTCCAACCAGAGAGGCTTCCAATTTCATAGAAATTTCTAGTGCCTCGGACTTTGATGTGACCTTTTGCTATATTACAAGACTATGGATGTGAGGTAACAAGCCTGCAACGAACCACTTTCTATGATGTTGACTGTGTATTTGAAATGTTAACCTCCATATCACCTCTTTGAGCCTCTAATCGAACTCCCATAATGAATTATTATGTACTTTCTTGATCTCCTTGAGCTTAGTAATGTACTGTGAATTATTTTAATAATGCTTGTGTGATCTCTGCTAATGTCCTTGTCTGGCCTAGTATTGTGGTACTTTGTAGCTTCATGTGCCAAACTAGCATCATCATGGACATTCTTTGCAGTCCAAATGGTTTCACATATGAACATATGGTGTTCTGGGTCTTCTAATCCAATTCATTTAAACTCTGGTAATCTTAGTGTATTATCTACTCCTTTCTTGTTGTTGTGTGTGAGGCCCCTTCTTGGTGATACTGGTGGATTCTAATTAACTATACTATTACTATTTCTCTAGTTACTACTTATATGACTTCCTTTACTGATTACAGGTGCTCTAGAAAGGTTTTCGAAGATTTTCTCAGATTCAGGTGATGCACACAAGGTTTTGGTTTCGACCCAGGACTTGGCTCAAAGAGGACTTACTAGTTCTTCTATAAATGGACTACATTGGATATCTTCTTCTTCCTCTATCTATTGTACTTCTATGATATAGATGTCTATGCAATGTTCCATGTACTCACTGCATTTCTCTCTCTTTCCAGATGTAGTTCAAAAATTCTTGTACCTTCTCCCACTGTGAAGAAATCCAAATTCATCTTCTCCTTCTGATATCTCTTCATCTTTATTTTGCATTGTCGGTCTTCCTTTCCTTTTTCCATTTTTCCTACCCTCATGTCAAATCCTAGTAAAAAAAACCCACTCCGTCCATATGTGAAAATTTATTTCGCTATCTGAATCCATCGCCATCACTTCTTTATCACATAGCAACATTTTTATCCAGGTAGCTAACAAATTTATGAATCTTCCTTGCGGGCCTTTAAAGAATTCTCTTTCTATGACAATGTAATCCTGGGTATAATCTATGGAAAATTTTGTTACGTATCCTCCAAATATACTATCCAGCCAAAAAAAAACTACACGTAAAGTTATGTTTTCCACTAAGTTCACTTGTTCCACTAGTTTAGGAGTCCAATTCTCTGGCACAGTTGGTCTATATCTACTGGTATTTTCCACAAATATTTCTAGCAATTCTTCTAAAAGATAAGGAAATTCACTGAAAAATATCTCATGGAAGTTTGTGTACACATACCTTTGCAACCATTACTTATTCTTTAGCCGGGGGTTTTTGTTCTCCTTCTCATAAAATTCTTGCTCTTTTTGTTCCAGCCACTCAGTTATCTCCTTCCTCATTACTCTCCAAAGAATTCCCTCACTTCCAAATTCCAAGTCCTAACAACAAAACCATTTGTTGGCACGCCTGCAGGTAGGTTCAAGACCTTGGGTTCAAGTTACTTCATCCAAAAATTCCCTACATACGTTGGCCCTTTCGACATCACCTGAAATAAAGTGACGTCTTACTCGAGGTATCTTTGTGGGGACTACAAGAACCAAGATTATGCAGTGGTGATGGAAAGACAGGAAATCCTGTGAACGACACATTTATGGTTCTTTTCGCCCCCCCAACCACTTATGGACCAGATCCCAACTTGATTTGACCTCCATATCTGAGTGAAATCCAAATGGGGAGCTGGTCAAGGACCAGAGGGTGCCCTAAAAAGACACTTTTTCACACCAAGAACCAGTTGAATTTTTCGTTGAAGAAATGCTATAAATGGAAGCCATGGGTGCACTAAGTGTTGTGTCCTTTTCGTCACTCCAATGAGCAAAAGAAGGGAACTTGCAAGTCTAGTTGGGCCTGCTAGACATGACCGAGGTTAGTGTATGAATCAAATTAATCATTCACGTGAAATAAACAAACAACTAAGATAACAACAACTAAAGAAATAACTAAAGAAATAAAACTAAAATGCATGAGGAAATTAGAACCAAAATTAATCAAACAATAGACCAATAATCATGCTATCAATGGAGAAGTATATTAATGGGAAAACACTGTATATAAAGGGGGTCTTATGGGTCCCCTCTTCCTCCTCGCGAGGTCTCTTGAATCCACTATGTGGGAGATCTTCTTACAAATGGTAAAATAGAAAGAAAATGGTGAATAAATCCAAGCTTATTCCCTCAAGAGCTGAGGTGACTAGCTTAATGAGATGATGCTAGTATGATCCAAGAAGAAAATAGGTTTCTTATAGGATAATAGAGTCAACATAACAATACAATGAGATTCTTGAATTTATAGTTCACCCATGGCCTCTTTTTATATCAAATCTTTGAGGTAATATCCAATCGGTCTTTAGTGTGAATAAGGGGCCATTTAGGGCACCCTTAGGTCTTTGAACAACCCCCATTTGGATTCAGCTTGGATTTGAGGGTCAAATCAAGTTGGGAGATGGTACAGAGGTGGGTGAGGGGATGATAAGAACCATAAATGTGTCATTCACATGAGTGCACAACTTTTCTCGTACACAGTCGCGCATCAGGCGCATGTGCGCTTTTATGACATTTTTGGCCTGCACACTTCCTTTAGTGTTTCAAAGCATGTCCATTTATTGACCAATTGCATAGTTTGTTCCTTTTGGAAATTCATTTTTGGGGCTGTAGGTGAACTAATAGGTGTTTTGATATGCTTGATTCCTATAACCATTTGCGGACAAAATTTTAGTGATAACAGATGCCCCTTGATGTGTGAGGTTAGGAGCATACGTATAGCCGAAATAAATCAATGTTTCTTCTATTGAGAGTACCATTGTAATGAAGAGTGTTGATAGGAACTGCAAGAGCAATCCATTGGAGAGAGAGGGGAACTTGTGGAACCCAAATATTTCTCTAGGTGGGGGAAAATAAAATCTGTATACAAACGAGGCGGGCATGCCCCATGCTTGTGTCATGTAACTCAAAATAAATGTAAGACAATAACTGAAGTTGTATGATGATGTAGATAAATGAAACGCCCTCCGAGGTGGTTTGATAATGGAAGATGACAACTCTTATGGTGAACATACTATGAAAAGAGGAAATGACGTATGTAAGAAGTGTCGATGACTCGTAGGCATTGATGGCCTTGCAAATTCAGAGGTCTTAGGCTTGTATAAAACAATTGCAATAGTCGCATAGTAAGACCCACCTTAACATGAGATTGTGTTGAAGTCGAATGCTATGGGGGTCAATGAAAACATAGATCAATGATGGTTCTCTCTGTGTCATCTGAGACTCCTCATTGTAAAGGTAATGAGAGTCAAGATACTGTCGCCCTTCTGGAAACTGTGTTGATGTCGGCATAAAGGGAGATGCGACTCCGAGAAGCAAAAGGGATTCATGAAATTCACAGGATAAGATCAGAAATTGATGACGAACATGGATGAAGTCAAGATGCAGTGGGACTCAAGACTACCTGTGGTTGGGGACATATGTGTATGATGATTGGAAACAACTGTGGAACTAGATCTAGCGTTAGGGGGACGACTAGATGTGGGTTAGATTGCGCCAAAGGCGTGACAAAGTGGACAAACTCAGAGATAAGGGGTACATGGACTGTGGGATACTTGGAGTTGATGGATGATGTCAACATGAGGAGAGGATAGTAAATTATCTAACCAAGGGTGACATGGGTTTCTTTACCAGAAAAAGAAGGTCGCCAAGGGGCGACAACAAAAGGATAAGGAAATGATGGAAACAAAGGATTTTGTACAATTTCCAAATGAATAAAGAATAATTTGGGAGGAGTGAATAGATACAGAAATAGGTGCCCCAGTGCAAGATGGCTTGGCCTGTGAGGGAGAAATTTGTGTGGAAAAATGGTGGAGGGTGGGCCCCCCATGGGTGGGTTTCTGTATGAGGTAGATGAATGGAGGGAAATTTGTAGATGGGAAAAGTAATTGTGGATGAAATGGAGGGTTAATGATACTATAGAGGCACAGTCAAACTAGAACCGTGATGAGATAACCTAGGAGTCCATTAGGAAATATAACAAAAATGAGGAGAAGGAGTATGTCATTGATTCTTGGAAATGTGTAAGACTATCAGGACTCCCATCCCTATGGGGTGAAAGAAACATAAGTGTCAAAGTGCCAGGGGGAACTATAAATGGGACAAATCATGTGGGGGAGGATGATACCAGGTGACAGTACTAAATTACAGTGGAGGTGATAGTACCTCATAGCCAAATGTGAGGATCCTAGAGGAAAATTTTAGAGGGTGTGACTGGGAGATGCAATTGATATTCATAGGGAATGATTACATTCTAGTGTCGATCATATACCTAAAGGGGTTGCGCTAGTTTCTAGTGACCAAGTACCTACACACATTAAAACTGAATACCCGACAAGAACAATATCTGAAGATAAAGAACATATAACAGTTATTTGATAGTTTTGAATATGATCATGCGTACCTGAGCATGATGTGAAAAAATGTTCCCCCGAGGGCCGGGTGCGGATGGTGGCCCAAAGAATGTGATTGTGTAGGCAACATGATACTGATCCCGTGGCTGAGGACAAATCAGAAAATAGAGACTCTAAGATCTTGTTACTGAGCATGGAATTTTGGAAAAAGGGACTATATACAGCTGTGGGGCCCACAATGCCACCTCATTTGTACCTTCTACCATAGTGAGTTGATGAGAGGATTTGAGAGGAGATTTGGATATTATGGGAGTTTGAGCCGACCGATCCAGTATTTGCGAGAGCCAAGTTAGTGCTCTCATCCTCCTGCATAGTAGTTAGGGTCTATTTTATGGGTAGGGTCGTACAGATGGCCATACTAGGAGTTTTTGTAGGGGTGGGCCCACCAATGCGTGGGAGAAGGAAGGTGACCCACACTCAAATGTGCAGGTATAATTCCCTCTTTGATGCATGATGTGCAACTGTGTTGAAAATAGTCACGCATGGTGGTGCGTGAGTGAGAAAAAAAGGTGTGCAATGGGTGTGCGCCTGTTCAAATTACAGTTGTGCACTGTTCGTCATTGTTTCTCTGACAGTTGCACAGTAGTGCACAATTGTGAAGAGTGGGTGCTACAGACGCGCATTTGATGGGCGTATGTTTCTTCGATAGTTGTGCATTGATGCACACCTGATCTAAAAATGAAGAAGACTTGAAAAACTTGAATAATTATTGCAAGTGAAATGTTATGTGTTTAAAGCAACAGGATCAATTTGCAACACATAAATTAAGGATTACTTATGTAAAATACACATAGACAGCAGCATAAACATT
>ML790360.1:453703-493308 GCA_009831015.1 Picea engelmannii | reverse complement strand
AATGTGAACTGTTGTATGCATTATATGTGTTCAAGAAATATCTGTCTATTTGGAATCCATGCTCTCATCTACTTTCATATATATTTCCAAACCTGCTAAGCATTCTTAGGAATCCATCTCTGTCCATACTATCCAAGAATCTGCAACACAATTGTCCAATATTTTGACTCATATGTCAGTATACTATCATGAATTACTACTACACATGCTTAATCTATCATATTGTACTTATGATAACATAATGCACTGAATCTGTCTACTAAAAAATATGCAATCTACTGGTAGGATGGTTCTCTAGTTTGTCTCAACTACCACATAGACTCCCCCTGTCTATTATTCATATAATCTGGGAGTCTCTAAGACGGATGGCTCAGAAAAATTCCTACTATGATGTGTATTCATCATCATCTTTATTGGTAGATTAATCATCTCTCTGAGCTCTGACTTCTTTCCTTCTGTCTGTGGATTCATCTCTCACTACAGTCCCTGAAAGTACAATCTCTTGAACATGATCCTTATTTACCTTCCCTTCTTTTCTTTCATTTATTTTTCAAACCTTTATGTATCCCTCATCTTTACTTTTCTCTGTATAATTTTCTTCATCTCGTTTTATTTCCAATCTTGCGATTTATGGGACTTGGTCTTTGTTCACCTGTTCTTCTTGTTTTGAACCGCCACTGTCAACATACCAACCACGCTTCTTCTTCTTATCTTGTAGAGAGAGTGTGCATTCTTCATTGCGATATTGATTTTTATTTCTTATCCATGTTCTCTTCTGAGGCTCATGTTTGTGATTGTTGTTCTGTTGTGGCTCCCTAGGAGGGATTGTCATTATACAATCTTTGGCCATGTGTCCAAAGTTATTGCACTTGTATCATTACACTTCAGTGCTCAATGATTAAACATGTTGTAGCTTATTCTCTATATTTCACTAGACCTTCTTGGATAACCATTTTTTGTATGACTTTCAAAGTTGTTTATGTTCCTGCTATTATCTCTGCAACTTACAACTTTATGTCCAAAATTATTGCATGTAAAACATAAATAAAAAAAAATATTTTGATACCTGGGAGTTGAAGATATTTTGAAAGGATTTCTCTTTTGAATCCTTCTTCTTCCTGAGGCCTATATGTCAGTTTTCGATTTTGAAATCTGAATCTTCTCGGTGGAGGAGTGTCTCTATAATCTTCCTTGTAGGTCTTCCTATCCCCTTTGATTGTTTCTGCATAACATTTTTGATATGTTTCTTGTTTTATTTCATTGGAGCTTGATCCATTTTCTGTCTGATTGTGTCCAAGTATAGACTTGTCATGATTAGGCCTTTGACTCCTGATAATGTCATCCAAAACTTTTGAGTTGTTCTGCATATTTTTCTTTTGAAGATCCTTTCTCAATGTGACAATCTCTCCTTCCAAATTTCCAATGATCTTGTCTCTTTCTTCTAAATGTTCTTTGAGTGCTTCTTCAATTATTTTATATTATTCTATTTGTACCTTCAATTCTGTGATGATCTGCTCTAGTTCTTGAGTGTCTTCCTTCTTGTCTAGTTCTGCTTGTAGCTTCTTGTTTTTCCTCTTTTTTCTTCTTATAACTTCTATGGAAGTCAATAATTCTTCTTGGTAGTCAACTTATGACTCTTCATATTCTTCTTCGGTGCCTTATTTATTAGATTCTTCTACTGCCATGAATAGAACTCTTTCTGTCTCACTGTCACTGACTTCATCTTTATCTTATGAGGAGATGTCTTTTTTGGTGCAAAATATTTTCTTGAAAACTTTCTTTGTCGTTCATTTTCCTTTATATGTTTGTTTTCTATTTGAGTAATCTCCACCATTCCCTTTATTTTTATTATGAGATTTTTTTTAGAAAAATGACCAATACCATCACAATTAAAAAAAATCAATGGAAACTTACCTTTATATCTAATGTTAGTTCCCTTGTTCAATCTCTTGACAAAATTGGACATTTCTTTTGTTGGAAGATTGGTTGTTGTCATTGATGACAACCCTAGTCATGGGTTTGGGACCGCAAGATTGATGAAGGTATTTGGACATAAAGGACAATGCACATGAAGCTACAACACCAATGGATGGATAGTATACATCATGTTATTTTCGGTGGTATGTGGCACGTCACGTGGATCCTCATGGTTGAGGAGAAATGAATTTTTGAAGATGAAAAAGTGAATTGTGAAGGAAGTACATGTAGGCCCTGAAGATAATTAAAGAAAAGAATTACAAAATAAGAAAGTGTCAGGTCGGCCCTAATGTTAAAAGGAAGTGACATAAATGGTATAAATACATATCATTATACATTCATTTGACACACAAGTCAAATTTCAAAGTAAATCAGAATTAAAAAGGGTCGGATTTCAAGGGAGGATGAAGTCTTTTGGTGATGTGTTCTAAGGTATGTTATTTTTAGGTCATATTACCATTTTCGCTATAACTTTTTTTATAGAAATATTCAAATGTTGAAATTGCTATGGTATTGAGAAGACATATCAAGGTACATGCAGTAAACGTTTCATCTCTTGATTCACTATAATTATGGAGATACACTCTGTGGAAGATAGGGTTTTTGACCAGTCCTGAAGCTAGTCAATAAACAGGTGTTCCAGGTAAAACAGTCATAACTTCTTCATAGAGAATCCAAATGAAGTGGGACAAATTGAATTGGAAATAGTACAGAATTTGGTTTCTTGTATACGAGTTTCAGAATTGGATGTTAAATATTGAGCGCGGGGCCATGTGTCCAAAGTTATTGCACTTTTATCATTACACTTCAGTGCTCAATGATTAAACATGTTGTAGCTTATTCTCTATATTTCACTAGACCTTCTTGGATAACCATTTTTTGTACGAATTTCAAAGTTGTTTATGTTCTTGCTATTAGCTCTGCAACTTACAACTTTATGTCCAAAATTATTGCATGCAAAACATAAATAAAAAAAGATAGTTTGATACTTGGGAGTTGAAGATATTCTGAAAGGATTTTCTCTTTTGAATCCTTCTTCTTCCTGAGGCCTATATGTCGGTTTTCGATTCTGAAATCTGAATCTTCTCGGTGGAGGAGTGTCCCTATAATCTTCCTTGTAGGTCTTCCTATCCCCTTTGATTGTTTCTTCATAACGTTTTTGATATGTTTCTTGTTCTATTTCATTGGAGCTTGATCCATTTTCTGTCTGATTGTATCCAAGTCTAGACTTGTCATGATTAGGGCTTTGACTCCTGATAATGTCATCCAAAAATTTTGAGTTGTTCTGCATATTTTTGTTTTGAAGATCCTTTCTCAATGTGACAATCTCTCCTTCCAAATTTCCAATGATCTTGTCTCTTTCTTCTAATTGTTCTTTGAGTGCTTCTTCAATTCTTTTATATTATTCTATTTGAACCTTCAATTCTGTGATGATCTGCTCTAGTTCTTGAGTGTCTTCCTTCTTGTCTAGTTCTACTTGTAGCTTCTTGTTTTTCCTCTTTTCGCTTCTTATAACTTCTATGGCAGTCAATAATTCTTCTTGGTAGTCAAATTATGGCTCTTCATATTCTTCTTCGGTGCCTTGTTTATCAGATTCTTCTACTGCCATGAATAAAACTCTTTCTGTCTCACTGTCACTGACTTCATCTTCATCTTATGAGGAGATGTCTTTTTTGGTGCAAAAGAGTTTCTTGAAAACTTTCTTTGTCGTTCATTTCCCTTTATATGTTTGTTTTCTATTTGAGTAATCTCCACCATTCCACTTATTTTTATTATGAGATTTTTTTTTAGAAAAATGACCAATACCATCACAATTAAAAAAAATCAATGGAAACTTACCTTTATATCTGATGTTGGTTCCCTTGTTCAATCTCTTGACAAAATTGGACATTTCTTCTATTGGAAGATTGGTTGTTGTCATTGATGACAACCCTAGTCATGGGTTTGTGACCGCAAGATTGATGAAGGTATTTGGACATAAAGGACAATGCACATGAAGCTACAACACCAATGGATGGATAGTATACATCATGTTATTTTCGGTGGTATGTGGCACATCACGTGGATCTTCATGGTTGAGGAGAAATGAATTTTTGAAGATGAAAAAGTGAACTGAAGAAGGAAGTACATGTAGGCCCTGAAGATAATTAAAGAAAATAATTGCAAAATAAGAAAGTGTCAGATCAGCCCTAATGTTAAAAGGAAGTGACATAAATGGTATAAATACATATCATTATACATTCATTTGACACACAAGTCGAATTTTAGAGTAAATCAGAAGTAAAAAGGGTCGGATTTCAAGGGAGGATGAAGTCTTTTGGTGATGTGTTATAAGGTATGTTATTTTCAGGTCATATTACCATTTTCGATATAACTTTTTTTATAGAAATATTCAAATGTTAGAATTGATATGGTATTGAGAAGACATATCAAGGTACCTACGATAAATGTTTTAGCTCTTGATTCACTATAATTATGGAGATACACTCTGTGGAAGATAGGGTTTTTGACCAGTCCTGAAGCTAGTCAATAAATAGGTGTTCCGGGTAAAACAGCCATAACTTCTTCAAAGAGAATCCAAATGAAGTGGGACAAATTGAATTGGAAATAGTACAGACTTTTGTTTCTTGTGTACGAGTTTTAGAATCAGATGTTAAATATTGAGCGCGGGGCCATGTGTCCAAATTTATTGCACTTGTATCATTACACTTCAGTTCTCAATGATTAAACATGTTGTAGCTTATTCTCTATATTTCACTAGACCTTATTGGATAACCATTTTTTGTATGACTTTCAAAGTTGTTTATGTTCCTGCTATTATCTCTGCAACTTACAGCTTTATGTCCAAAATTATTGCATGCAAAACATAAATAAAAAAAGATAGTTTGATACCTGGGATTTGAAGATATTCTGAAAGGATTTTCTCTTTTGAATCCTTCTTCTTCATGAGGCCTATATGTCGGTTTTCGATTCTGAAATCTGAATCTTCTCGGTGGAGGAGTGTCCCTATAATCTTCCTTGTAGGTCTTCCTATCCCCTTTGATTGTTTCTGCATAACGTTTTTAATATGTTTCTTGTTCTATTTCATTGGAGCTTGATCCATTTTCTGTCTGATTGTATCCAAGTCTAGACTTGTCATGATTAGGCCTTTGACTCCTGATAATGTCATCCAAAACTTTTGATTTGTTCTTCATATTTATCTTTTGAAGATCCTTTCTCAATGTGACAATCTATCCTTCCAAATTTCCAATGATCTTGTCTCTTTCTTCTAACTGTTCTTTGAGTGCTTCTTCAATTCTTTTATATTATTCTATTTGAACCTTCAATTCTGTGATGATCTTCTCTAGTTCTTGAGTGTCTTCCTTCTTGTCTAGTTCTTCTTGTAGCTTCTTGTTTTTCCTCTTTTCTCTTATAACTTCTATGGTAGTCAATAATTCTTCTTAGTAGTCAACTTATGACTCTTCATATTCTTCTTCGGTGCCTTATTTATCAGATTCTTCTACTACCATGAATATAACTCTTTCTGTCTCACTGTCACTGACTTCATCTTCATCTTATGAGGAGATGCCTTTTTTGGTGCAAAAGATTTTCTTGAAAACTTTCTTTGTCGTTCATTTTCCTTTATATGCTTGTTTTCTATTTGAGTAATCTCCACCATTCCCCTTATTTTTATTATGAGATTTTTTTTAGAAAAATGACCAGTACCATCACAATTAAAAAAAATCAATGGAAACTTACCTTTATATTTGATGTTGGTTCCCTTGTTCAATCTCTTGACAAAATTGGACATTTCTTCTATTGGAAGATTGGTTGTTGTCATTTATGACAACCCTAGTCATGGGTTTGGGACCGCAAGATTGATGAAGGTATTTGGACATAAAGGAAAATGCACATGAAGCTACAACACCAATGGATGGATAGTATACATCATGTTTTTTTCGGTGGTATGTGGCATGCCACGTGGATCCTCATGGTTGAGGAGAAATGAATTTTTGAAGATGAAAAAGTGAATTGAAGAAGGAAGTACATGTAGGCCCTGAAGATAATTAAAGAAAAGAATTACAAAATAAGAAAGTGTCAGGTCGGCCCTAATGTTAAAAGGAAGTGACATAAATGGTATAAATACATATCATTATACATTCATTTGACACACAAGTCGAATTTCAGAGTAAATCAGAAGTAAAAAGGGCCATATTTCAAGGGAGGATGAAGTCTTTTGGTTATGTGTTCTAAGGTATGTTATTTTCAGGTCATATTACCATTTTCTCTATAACATTTTTTATAGAAATATTCAAATGTTGAAATTGATATGGTATTGAGAAGACATATCAAGGTACCTACGGTAAACGTTTCAGCTCTTGATTCACTATAATTATGGAGATACACTCTGTGGAAGATAGGGTTTTTGACCAGTCCTGAAGCTAGTCAATAAACAGATGTTCCGGGTAAAACAATCATAACTTCTTCATAGAGAATAAAAATGAAGTGGGACAAATTGAATTGAAAATAGTAAAGACTTTATTTTCTTGTGTACGAGTTTCAGAATCGGATGTTAAATATTGAGTGCGGGGCATTCTGTACAAGTTCAATCTCCTGAATAAACTAGAATTGAACAAGGTCTACCATTCTCTCTATAACTTATTTTTGGGGAGGATTAAAGGAGTGAAACTTGGAGAAGTTTCAGAGAATACATTGATTATTATTATACATAGGATCAGATTATTCCAAGAATTGAATAATTTCAAAAATTTAATAAGTCTCAGGAAGAATTATCAGGTTCTATGTGATGGTTGGTTGATGGTGATGATTTAATGTAAAGTTTTATTATCGCTCATTTATTCTTGGGTGGAAGGAAGGGGAAAGGATGGAGAGGTCAAACCTCTCTTGATATTGGAGGATTGTATATTCCTCTTGGATATTTATCCCTCCCTTTACATTTGGAAGTTGTAGCTACCTTTAGAAGTCTTTACTTCCCTTGAACAATAACTATTGATTATTTCTCATATATTGTGCATGGTGTATTGTGGTGTATTGGTGTAACTTTTATACTATTGTTCATTTATCATTGGATATAATTGAATGGTTTAAGTATAAGTTGAAAAAGGTTTTTAAATTGTACTTGATGTTGATTCACCCCCTTCTTAGTATTAACAATTGGTATCAGAGCGGGTTACCTTCAGTACAATTTAACCACTGGAAGGAAGATCCTAAGAAGAAATGGAAGACAAAATTCCAAATGGGATTCCACCATTTGATGGAAGCAATTTTGAATACTGGAGTAATAGAATGGAAACTTACTTGAAATCTCTTGGGGTAGATGTTTGGTTCTCAGTTGGTTTAGGATACAATGCTTTGAAGAAACCAAAGACTGCAGCTCAGAAGGAAGCAAAAAGGAACAACAAATTCGCAATAGATACCATCCTGGATGGATTGACATTTTCAGTGAAATCCAAGGTGGGATCATGTGCATCATCAAAAGAGATTTGGGACAAGCTACAAGACCTTTATGCAAGGGAAGAAGAAGAAGAAGAAGAAGAAGAAGTTGAAGCAAATTACAACATCTTAGATTTCGAAGAAGCAAATAGAGGTTAGTTCTTTTGATTTAATTGTGAAGGAGTAGGACATGTTGAATTTGAATATCCTCATCTAAGGATTGAGAGAGATGACACTAAATAAGAAAATTCCAATGAAGAAGAAGAAAATCATGAAGAAAAAATTATTCAACAAGAAGATGAGAATCTTAAAAAATTGAAGCATGTTGAGATTGAAAATAGCAAGCTCAAAGACATGCATAGAAAACTAAGAAGTGAATTGGGTAGTTGTGAAAATATAGTTGTAATATTGAAGAAACAATTAGAAGACTTTGAGAAACTAAGAGAAGAAAACTCTACTTGAAGAAGAAAGAAGAATAGGAGAAGTAAGGAATGTTTAAATGATGAAGAAAGAAGAAGATTGTGAGAAACTTGAACAAGAAGTTGTCTCATTGAGGAAGAGCTTAAGAAACTCTCAAGTGCCAAAATACTTAACACATATTGGATGCATGGGTGAAACTTCATACAAAGAAGATTCAAATACCAACAATAAGGTTGAAGAAAGAGTTACACAGACAGTTGATGAGAAGTGGACCAGGATACCAAAAAGAAGGAATGATTACAAAAGAGATGAATATCCAAGAAGACCTCCTACCTTCAGGAATCAAAGAAGCTTAAATCAGTATGAAGGAAACTGCAAAAGAGTAGATCATGAACCCAGTTGGACTACATCACAAAGAAGGAAACTTACTCCAAGGTATCAAAATTTCTTTCTTGGTCATTGTTATACTTGCAAAAATTTTGGACATAAGGCAATTAATTGTAGAATCAATGAAAGGAACAAATATGCAAGAAACATGAATGGTGTAAATACAAAATATCGAAATAATCATGGATTTGTCAACAGAATTTACAATTCATTTTCCCCATTGATGGACAAAAATATTGTATGCTAGAAATGTAATTATCTTGGTCACAAAGCATGAGATTACAGATATATGAATGAAGATGTCCCTATTCCAACCACAGTATGGAGAAGGAAAGAGATTCCAAACAATGAAGATTGTCGAATAACATTAACTACTGAAGAATGTAAAGAAGAAGATGAATGGTACATAGACAATGGATGTTCTTCACACATGACCGGGGATCAAGACGAATTCATCAGCTTGAAGAGAAAGGGTGGCAATGTTGCATTTGGAGATGACTCATCTGCCAAAATACTTGGAGAAGGTGTTGTAGATCTTGGAAGAAAAAATGTAAAAGCAAACATTGTCCTATTGGTTGAAGACTTGAAGCATAATCTACTCAGTGTTAGTAAAATGTGTGATCAAGGATACACTCTTATGTTTGACTCCCGAAAATGTAAAATCAAAGAAAATAACTCAGGAATATTGGTTGCAACTAAAAAAAGAAGACCGAACAACATATACATTTGCAACTAAAACAAGAAGACCGAACAACATATACATCCTAGAAATGAAGAAGAGAGAGAATACAAAAACCAAACAAAATGATTCCAAGGAAGAAAAAGTCCCAAAGACCAAAAATAAGGATGAAGTATTATTGAGTGCCACATGTTCAAGGGGAGCAACCCCAAAGAAGAAGGTCACCTTATGCCATTGAACTCAGGGGGATAATCCATACCCTTTGCCATTGATGTCAAAGGGGGAGAGAAACTGGGATCATGAATATAAGGGGAGCATGAGTGTTTCCATCAATGACAAAGGGGGAGATTGTTGGAAGATTGGTTGTTGTCATTGATGTCAACCCTAGTCATGGGTTTTGGACCGCAAGATTGATGAAGGTATTTGGACATGAAGTAAAATGCACATGAAGGTACAACACCCATGGATGGATAGCATACATCATGTTGTTTCCGGTGGTATGTGGCACGTCACATGGATCCTCATGGTTGAGGAGAAATGAATTTTTGAAGACGACAAAGTGAATTGAAGAAGGAAGTACATGTAGGCCCTGAAGATAATTAAAGAAAATAATTACAAAATAAGAAAGTGTCAGGTCGTCCCTAATGTTAAAAGGAAGTGACATAAATGGTATAAATACATATCATTATACATTCATTTGACACACAAGTTGAATTTTAGAGGAAATCAGAAGTAAAAAGGGTCGGATTTCAAGGGAGGATGAATTATTTTGGTGATGTGTTCTAAGGTATGTTATTTTTAGGCCATCTTACCATTTTCGCTATAATTTTTTTTTCTAGAACGATTCAAATTGTGAAATTGCTATGGTATTGAGAAGACATACCAAGGTACCTTTGGTAAAAGTTTCATCTCTTGATTCGCTATAATTATGGAGATACACTCTGTGGAAGATAGGGTTTTTGACTAGTCCTGAAGCTAGTTAATAAACAAGTGTTCCGGGTAACACAGTCATAACTTCTTCATAGAGAATCCAAATGTAGTGGGACAAAATTGAATTTTAAATAGTACAGACTTTAGTTTCTTGTGTGCAAGTTTTAGAATCGGATGTTAAATATTGAGCGTGGGGAATTCTGTACAAGTTCAGTCTCCTGAATAAACCAGAATTGAACAAGGTCTACCATTCTCTCTATAACTTCTTTTTGGGGAGGATTCAAGGAGTGAAACTTGGAGAAGTTTAAGAGAATACATTGAGTAATATTATATACAGGATCAAAGTATTCCAATAATTTAATAATTTCAAAAATTGAAGAAGTCTCAGGAAGCATTATCAGGTTCTATGTGATGGTTGGTTGATGGTGATGATTTAATGTAAAGTTTTATTATCTCTCATATATTCTTGGGTGGAAGGAAGGGGAAAGGATGGAGAGGGCAACCCTTTCTTGATATTGGAGGATTTTATATTCCTCTTGTAGGTTTATTCCTCCCTTTACATTTGGAAGCCGTAGCTACCTTTGGAAGTCATTACTTCCCTTGAACAATAACTATTGATTATTTCTCATATATTGTGCATAGTGTATTGTGGTGTATTGGTGTAACTTTTATACTATTGTTCATTTCTCATTGTATATAATTGAATTGTTTAAGTATAAGTTGAAAAATGTTTTTAAATTGTACTTGATACTGATTCACGTCCCTCTCAGTATTAACATCTTCATCATCTTCCAAGATGTCACTGTTGCTGCTATGTTATTTTTATTTTTGCTTTCCCTTTTTCTTTGACATTTTGGATGCTTTGAAAGCTTCTTCTTTTGTATCTGGATTTTCCTGTTCAGTTCTCATTTCATATGCTGTGAATATTCCATGTAGTTCGTCCATGCTTATTGAGTCTAGATTTCTCTTTCTTCTAGTGCTAATATCTTAGGATCAAATCTCATAGGAAGAGATCATAGCACCTTTTGAACAATTACAGATTCTTTAATTTATTCTCCCAATCCTATGATTTCATTTATTATTTCATCATATCGTAAGAAGTAAGCTTCAATATTCTCATCTTCCTTCATCTTTAGTTGTTCAAACTAAACTATGTAAGTTTGAAGCTTTGCTGCTTTGACTTTTGAATCTCCTTCATAAATATTTTGAAGTTTGTCCCAAATCTCTTTAGCAGATTTATAATGCATAAATTTGGTGTATATTGATTCACCAAGACCATTCAGAAGTGCATTTGTGGATTTGGAATTATTTTGACTGAGTTTTATTGCTCTTTCACTTGTTGTCGAAACTGCTGGTTCTTTGTATCCATCTACTATAGATTGCCAAATTTCAAATCCTTGTGCCTGTATATATGTTTTCATCCTTCTGATCCAGAATGCATACTTATGTCCATAAAACTATGGTATTCCATGTTTATACATGTTGTTTCTCTTCACGATCTACCTTTCAGTGGTTAAATTGATTCTTGAAGGAACCGACTCTGATACCAATTGTTGGATTACTAAGAGGGGGGGTGAATCAGTAATAGAGAAATTCAATCCTTTTTTAACCACAATATGCAAGTGTTATATCAATGTAGCATTATCCAATAGTTTCAGAGTAAATAAACAATGAACAAATGAGAAATCACACACATACACAGTACACCAGTGTTTTACGTGGCAACCCAAACTAGGAGAAAACCACATAATGCTTTTTCTTATATGTCTTTTAGAATTACATTCATTCGAAGCACTAACTTCCTTTGTTTTCAAGAAACAACTGGAAGGAGGCTCCAACCCCCTAGTTTCTCAGGCTACAACCTGAGGGAAGCTCTAACTCCCCAATTCTCTGGCTCTAACCAAAAGGAGGCTACAACCCCCTATGTTCTTCGGCTACAACTAGAAGGTGGATACAACCACATATCCTTGCCCCGTCCAACCGCCCTGACGTATAAGTAGAATGATGGAACCATTATCACACTATGATTGTGAGATATACTGTTGTAAACCTGTACCAATCAACCTGCACCAAACAACCTGTACCAATAACTTGAACCATACATCAACCATGCATCAACCTGTAATCAACCCATTATCACATGAAGTTATTAGGGGTCGTAGGTGTTTTTCATTGATACCTAAGTCTGTATCCTTAACCTATCTCTATCTCTCTTTCATAGACCATGTCCTAAAATTATTTCCCTTCAACTGGTAAAAGTCGTCCTTCCCTCTTTGTTTAAAGGTATGGTTTCCCTTGTGTCTTACCTGAATAGGTCTTGGCCCGAAGATTTTCTATTTTTCTCTAAGGATGAACACTTGTCACCATTTGTTTTTCAATTACTAATCATTTTGTTTTCCCGATCCCACAACAAGTCATCCAAGTCGTTGTTTACATAGGTAGCAGCCATGGGCACAAAGCGCAACACTCAAAGCGATCCATTGTGGACTCGAATATAGTAAACAAGCAGGTTCAATTTTCAATGGTTGAGATCCCCCGTGAATCTCAGATTAGCATCCTTCAGGAATTCAGAATTACAAATTTGTGCGAGGTATAGTGCCAGAGCAGAAGCCCCAGAATTAAAGATCAAGCAAAGGTTAAGTATCGATTGTCGGATCGCATTGGGGAGAGATCGATGGTGGGAAATCATTGTGGAAATAGAGACTACGGAGGATTGTAATAGTTTTTCATCCAAAGGTCCAAAGTCCCAAAAGCTAGAGCCAATATGGGTCGTCGATCTAAATTCAGAAGGAGTTGTTGATCATTACAGCCGCATCAACAAACTTTCGAAGACCCGAAACTCGGAGTGAGCATGGGCCCTCGATCCAAGGGACATGCCTCACCATATATGAAATGAAGAAACAATCACTGGAGGATTTCCGAGATGAGAAATGTGAAAATATCCGGAAGGTCGATCTAGTAGAGAATTTCATGGTCGTATATCCATAAGAGCACATGGTGACTGATAAGAAAATTCATGGATTCCCGATTCAAAGGATTTGCAAGGAGAAAGGAATAAATTTTGAAAAGAACGGAGTTGTGAAGCACTCAGGAGTTGAGACCTGGGTCATAGCCTAAGGTCATGTGGGAGGCATGCCTAGGAAGAGAAGCTAGCGCCCATTTCATGGAGTTGGATGATTCAGAGTTCCGAGGAAGAAATTGCAGCCGTCAACTGTGAAGCCGATCTGATCATCGATTTGAGTAAAGTGATTTCTCCGATCTCGGTATCATAAGATATGGAGTCAAGTGGTGTGAAGACTTGTTGTTGGGAAAAACACCCTACAGACTAGCAAACTAGGGTCAGACTTGCATGCAGATTTGACCGAATAGAAACTACTTTTTTACCTACATCCCAAGATTTAAATCCCTTTTTCTCAGTAAATGCAAGGAAAAGGACCACCTACCTTATTACCGATGTTCGATGTAGATCCTCCGTTGTGCTTGACTACTTTCTTGCACTGCTCCTTCCAAAGATAACCTGCACTCAAGACAAACAACAACTATGCATGCATGCTACTTCTATACTCAAGGGTTAGAAATCAAGCGTAAATTAATCATGCCATAGACAATTCATGCATTGGGATGGGAAAATAATTCTTTTTATTACTGAAAGTGAATCAAATTACAAAAGCTGAGACCGACCACCGCTCCTTGAACCTGATCCTGGGCTCCTCTTCTTCTGTCCTTCAACTGCTTTGCGTTAAATCTCCTTTGGCATGAGGAAAGGCTAAAGTGTTGGGACAATGGATTACGTAAATGGGCAGAGTTTCTTTGCTATATTTTTTCATCCTCCAAATGTTACCCCTACCCCTTCTTTTATAGGCTATAAGGAGCTAGGGTTTTGGATGAACCCTCGACCATGCATGGCCGGGAGTTTCAGTTAACTGACCCATAGCTTTTTGTTCCGTCGACAACTTTCCTTTTTTCGTGCTTTGTTAGGTACATGCGGGCTGTTGTGAGTCAGACAGCATGTACATGCGTGCAGTAATGGGTTAGGGCACGTGGGCCTTGACACAAGAGGATTTTCAAAGAGTTGTTCAACAAATTTTTGGCAAAGAAGGGATATGAGTTGGCCTGATGCCAGGTAAGCATGTGTGGTGCAATTTAGGGATATAACAGATGCCCCCTAATGTGTGAGGTTAGAAGAGCATATGATGGCCGAAATACATTACCAATCTTTACTGATGTGCTGAACGATTGAGCCCAAGGATCAAGAACCAGGAGGTGTCATATGCAAAATAGAAAATGTCTCATCGAGGTTGGCATAAGCATGCTCGGGATAAAATAGAACCATGGATACCAATCAAATACACTGTAGATCCATGTCAAATAACTATAAAGAGTAGCCGCGAATAATACACAGTGGAGCTACATCTCGAAATCAGAAAGATATACATATAGAGTATCCATCTTCTAGAAGCTGATTCGGCCTGATGGCTGGAATTCAAAGCTCGAGCAACAACTTCAAAATATTCCAAAAATCAGGTAGGAGTGTAATATGAGTGTACGACTTCACTACCCAGAGGTCTTCGACGGCTCGTCGGTCATGGACTTGATAATATTGACGATCAGACTGAAGGCTTAAGTGATTTCGAAAAAGGACTTGATTGGACGTTCAGGATGGCCAGGTATGCAGACAAGAGACATATTGCAGAGGGGACAACTCAGGATTAGTGACAAAATTCCCTTGGACAATAGCACGACAAATGATAAGACTCATGCAGCATATATGTTAATCATAAGTCTATGAAGCAGGAGGCAACGCAAACTCTCCATATGTTTGGAAGAATAACCAAATGGTGGAGGACACAACTCTATATAGCGAGAAAATCTTCCTAAGGTCGTACTACATCCCATAGTCTGATGAAAAAATGGACAGATGTGCTTTATCCAAGGGCGACTCATTATGCTGCCAATAAAGAAAATAATTTTCCCATCCTCTTTTTGGGGTATATTTGATTTTTTTTTTCTTTTCGATAATTTTTGGAAAAAGAATAAAGGAATATTACATTACAATGGAGGAACGAGTACTGCAAACATACAAGCTCAAGGCATAAGGACAAGACTGATTTTCTGGGAAAATGATACTCGGGAAAAATCCTCTGGCGGCCAAAGGTGTTAAGACGCAGAAGAAAACTGTCACAAGGCTGGTGGATAAGGTATGCAAATGTGGTTGATAGAACACACAATGGTAACGTCCTTCGATGTAAGTTTAACGAGCCCAACGAAGGTAATCTTGGTGTTTTTTCATATTTAGAGAGTCTGAAAAAGCATAAAAGGAGATTCTGCTGGGGTACCTTTTTTGACAATAGTCTAGTCGGTTCGAAAAAGGGGTAAACTAGCACCAATTAGACGTCAATTTAAAACCATTTTAATGAGTGTGACAAGGACAAGATCACTCGGCCATTTTTTCACTTTTAAGGAGTCTGAAAAAAGATTAACTATGGACTCCGTTAGGAATATTCTTCTGGACCAATTTAACGAGTGTGAAAGAATAAGGTCACTCGACGATCTTTCCAATTTTAGGGAGTCTGAAAAGAGCTTAACTATGGACTCCGTGGGGGATTCTTTTTCGTAAATTTAGTCCCTCAGGCCCAAAAAAGGAATAAAATTATACCTGAGAGTACTCTTCTATAGAATGGGAATTCGATATGGTATACCTTTGTTCGTACAGCTGACCGTTCGGACCAAAAAAGGGGTAAACTACCGCCGGACATACATGACTTCAAATTTCAGTTTAACGAGCGTGAAAGGCCACAAGATCGCTCGACAATCTTTCATTTTTAGAGTGTYTGAAAAGGGCTTAAAAGGAGACCCGTTATTTTGGGAGTCCTGAGGGTGAGACAAAGAGCGAAAAAGAATCATGCAAATGAGGCTCAAAATCATATTCAGGAAAGACTATACGGACTCCCGAGCCTACAGTTTTTTTAGAAACGRCATGGACACCATAATGCAACCAGGACCTACCTAGGGCATCCATGTTCTGGTAAGCTCTACCGCCAAGCTGTGAAACTTCTAAAGAAAATATGATGGTTTCGTGTCACAACCTGATGGGATCGATCCTATAGCAGAGGAAAARTATAACGAGGCRCAAAATTCGAGGTGGTAACCTAACCTATATGCTCAAGCTGATTTTAATTTTTTTTTATGGACCGTCAATATTTTCTCAAAACTCAAAAAAAATGTCCCAATACCTGATCAAATCCCTCCCATATAACTCCTGAATCACTCTAAATGGTTTTTGGTATAAAGAAACTGATAAGGGAGGCCAAAAAAGTGACAAAAAGAGGCCAAAAAGTCTATAAATAGAAGCTGGCAGCTTATTATCACCATTGCTGATTTGGAAATTGACTCTGGAGCCAAAAGACCCCCTTTGCCAAAAATAGTGATTTCGGGAGCTACAGTGGACGAAACGAACTTCTGCTTGGACCAAGTAAGTACAAAATCCCTTATCTAGCTATTCAATACTTCACTTTTGTTTTTTAGTTTATTTTTTGGGTGGGCATCGACCCTAGTTACACGCAGGCTGTCTCTGGACAGACCGTGTGTACATTCAGGCAAAGTAAAGTCTGCCCACATGTACACACGACTGTCACCTCTACAGCCAGCGTGTACCCCCCTTTTGTAGTGAAAAATAAACCAAAAGCAAGTATTGACCCTCCTTCTCCTTGTTGTGTTGGCAGGATGTATGTCTAGTGGAGGGAAAGGGAGCATGAGGAAATCAGTGATTTGGTTGCAGCAGATCCGAATGTCGTGGCCATGTTAATGCAATGCGGTTTACTCAAATTATTTCTATGTCCATTTATGCACGCACAACCAAGGCTAATGAATGCCTTGATTGACTACTGACACCCTGATGCAGAGGCATTTATGCTAGAGGGGCAATCACTGGTGCCCACCACCGAGGATATCTACTTTCTGATTGGACTCTCAAGGAGAGGGGAACCAATCAACTTCTGGACGTTTTCTGCTGGGCCGAGCAAGATCTCGGAATTGATAGCTGAGCATTGTGAGGCTGGGACTGACCGTGTGGGCTCCCAGGTACCTATTAGTAAGATTACTAGCTTAACACTGCAGACTATATTGTTACTGATTGGGCAGATTACCGACTTAACATCCTTGCATCAGGCGTCTCGCGCAAAGATAAACTGTGCCATCAAGTGCATGAATGCACAAATTTTCGACTGGAGTACCACACTGCTCGAGTGCATGAAGAGGCAATTGACAGATTGCCGACAGCGGACACAAAGGAACTTCGGGTTCGGGACCATCTTGTGTTCGTTTTTTTTTGAGAGAGTTTCGAGTTTTAGTCCTCGGGTTGTAGTACGAGGACATCATGCCTCTTTCCTTGCAGTGTGTACATGGGCAGTATTACTGCCGCGACAGGGTGGTGGAAGGACTGTTGAGTCCTCCGACGATGATTTCTTTTCTTGGCTATCATGACAGATCCCTGTGATTGAGGACTACACATATGCAGGGATAGATTTCTCTAGAGATCCTGAGATACCCGTGCCTCCTGGTGAGGAGCGAGGGGAGATGGGTAAGTCTCCACCTTTGTAGTTTTTTTTGTTTTCATATGTAATTTTTATGTCATTTTTGTTATATATATCATTTTTTTGTATGCTAGAGTATTTGACGAATAAACGTTTGTTGCATGCAGATGTGGGACCCGTGCGACCTGTCGATTATGCACAGAATAGGCGTCGTCCATGGCTAGAGGCCGCGGCTGCAGCCGCTGGGGGAGCAACAGTAGAAGGGAACCTCCTAGTTGGAGAGGCCGAGAGAGTCCTTAGACGAGTTGAGCGGAACTTCACTGCACTCACTCGCACAGTCCCGATGGCAGAGATAGAGGACCTGTCGCCATCCTTGCAGCCTCATGTAGTGGGGGAACCTCAGACATGGGTCCGATTGTTTAGGCGTTTAGCCCGTGCTGTGGATGATTATAATAGGGCCCATAGGCCCTGAACCTACTTAGAATTTTTATGTGCCACGAGCACCTACTTGTATATATGTTTTGAGGGCATAACCCTAGTGACTTGTTACTACCCATTTTTGAGGCGCTTGCATCCATCTATGTACTCTGGTTATTTTATGATGTTATATATGGTTTTTATCTTTTGTGTCTTATGGATTCTATGTGCAAAAATGTATTTACATGTTTATGTCAATGTTCTTTCATATATGTGCAATATGCCAATCTAAAATTTGATTAGCTAGAGTATCTGTAATTTGGTTTAATCTCCTAGGAACATGAAAATATGTAATATAATCAAAGTTTCATTCTAAGAGATGTACCCTAAGGAATCGTCGGTGTAAAGTTGGATCATGAACCCGGTATACTCTGTTTAGCTGCAACACAACCAGTTGAGAATCGAGATAGACCCGGAGATGAGAGATACCCAATGACAAGGCATCACGAAGCAACTCAATAACTTCACTATACTCGGCGACATTATTTGTGGTGTCACCTAAGCATATACCTCCGGAAGATAACAACTGGCCCTGAGGTGAAAAGATTACCCAATATGCGGAGGCAAGCCTCCACGTGTGCCGACTAGCACTGTCTGTATACCCAATGAACACCTTGGAATCACTTGACATCTGCCATATTGACGAAAGATAACATCAATGACATGTCCATAACACTTAAAATAAACTTAAAAAGTAATAGTACAAAGACTATACATATGTTACAGAAAGTTACCCACAGTGACCTGTCTATGAGTAATACTTCTTGAGGTAGAGCCCATTTCTAGGCTCTGCCAAAGAATTCCCTTCAAAATCAACCAAACGATAAGCGCCCTTTTTTAATACCTCTTTTATAATGAAGGGTCCTAACCACATGGGTTTAAACTTTCCTGTCCCCAGGGGGTCCTTATCTTGGTCATAGACCAGGACAAGGTCGCCCTCAGAGAAAATCCGAGGACTAATGGACCTATCATATTGACACTTGACCTTATGTTTGTGAGCCTCGTCGGCCAGGGCCACATCGTGACACTGCTCATCGAGTTGCTCTAGGTGTACTAACCATTCTTCAAGTGGAGAAGTGTCTGGCAATAACTGTACTGCCAATTTTAGAGATGGGATTTGACATTCGATGGGCAAGACTGCCTCCAGCTCGTAAACAAGTTGAAAAGGTGAGAAACCGGTTGCATTCTTAACAGATGTTCGGTAAGCCCATAATGCCGAGTATAACATCAAATGCCAATTTGACTTGGCTGAGTTGATAGTTTGCTGTAGAATAGTCTTAAGAGTTTTGTTTACAGCTTCCACCTGCCCATTGTCTTGGGGGTAGTAAGGTGATGAATGCTCCTACCGTAACCCAAGATTTGATGTTAATTCAGACATCATTTGGTTATGAAAGTGAGTGCCATGGTCAGTGACAATATCTCTCAGGAATCCGAACCTTGCTATGATCTGGTTGAAAAAGAAGAGAGTTGCAGTCTCTCCATCATCTTTAAACATTGGCATAGCTTCGACCCACTTAGTGAAGTAGTTGAAAACTATGATGATATAGCGGTGCCCCCTTGATGACGGGGGGTTGCATGTAGTGTAATTAATCCCCCACTTAGTGAAGGGACCAACTGTGATGACAGGAAACATAGGAGTGGGATGTGCCCTCATCTTCCGGGAGAAGATTTGGCACGGATATCACTTCTTGACCGATTCGATACAATCTTTAATAAGTGTCGGCCAAAAGTAACCTGCTCGTAAAATCTTTTGGGCTGTTGCCAACCTAGATAAATGACCGCCACAAGCTCCAGTATGGCAATCGTTGAGCATGATGATGGCCTCCTCATGAGTGAGACATCGACGTAAGATGCAGTTTACACCTCTCTGATACAACGTATCATCGAGTATGAGATAATTCTTATCCTGATGGCGTATCCGCCGATGCTCGTCATGAGAAGCAAAGGTGGGGAATTTCAAAGTCTGGAGATAGATAAGTATATCTCCATACCAGGGGTCTGAAGATGAAATCAAAAAAAAATCTCCCTGGATAGGTGATTCCTCAGGCACAACGTCACCTGACGCAACGGGAAGTTCCAAAATAAGCTCTGCGAAGACCAATGACTTCTTTCACTTGGCTGAAACGAAGTCTAAGTCAAATTCTTGGAGGATGACTATCCATCTACTGATTTTTCCACCTATAACTCATCGTGTCAACATGTACTGGAATGGATTCACGACAACAATGATGGTGGTCTTGTGAAACATAACATAGTGACAGAACCGTTGAATAGCATGAACTGCTGCCAACGCAAGTTTTTCAATATGAGAATAATTGAGTTCTGGTCCTACGAGGCCTCGGCTCAGATAATAGATCACGTATTCTGAGAACGAATCGTCTTCCTGAACTAAAACCATGCCAATGGTTGACTCTGCGGCAGCCAGATATAATAAGAAATATTTGTTATAGTTAGGTGGCCGTAGCAGAGGTGCGATTGTGAGGGCATGTTTTAATGCGTCGAAAGAGCATTGAGCGGCTTCGTCCCAGAAAAAAGGGACGTCTTTTTTTAGTAAATGCATAAATCCTTGGTGATTTCGGCATAGTTGGTGATGAAGCATCATAAGAAGTTCACCTTGCCTTGTAGACTCTGAAGTTGTAGGATTGTGCGTGGGGGGGGGGGGAAACTGGATTATTGCCTCCACCTTAAGAGGATCGACCATGATCCCTGTTGTTGATATGATGAAACCTAACAATCATCCTGACGTTACGCAAAAGCTGCACTTGTTTGGATTCAAGTGAATCCTAAAGTAGCGACAACGTTCAAATATTAGTCTAAGGTGTGTGGGATGATTCGTTCGCTTGCGAGAGCGTGATGCCAAATCATCTAGATATGCCTCGACTATATGCTTGAGGTCATGAAAAGAAAAAGACATGGCCCGCTGGAATGTGGCTCCAACATTTTTAAGGCCAAAAGGCATCTTACGATATGCGAATTTACCCCATGGACAAATGAATGTCATTTTATGCTGGTCTTCGGGTTTGATTTGGATTTGATTATATCCCGAAAAACCGTCCATGAAAGAAAAGGCTTCACAACTAGCACATTCATCAATGATCAAGTCAATGAATGGCATTGAAAAATTATCTTTGGGACATGCCTTGTTCAAATCATGGAAATCGGTACATACACGAATCATGCCTTGTTTTTTATTGACTGGCATAGGATTGGACACCCATTGAGTCAAATGGATAGGATAAATAAAACCTGCTTTTAGCAATTTCTCAACCTCAATCTTGATGGCTGTTGCTTTCTTGGGATTGATTGGACGAAGTTTTTGTCAAACAGGCTTGGCATCAGGATACCTTGTGATTTCATGTTCAACTATTTTCGGATCGATACCTGGCATTTCCTCATAAGACCAGGCAAAAATGTCGCGTAATTCTTTGAAAAGATCCGTGTAAATTTGAATCTCTTCGGGGGAGAAATCCGCTTCGACGAAGACATTATCCATGATGCCAGGGTTTCGGGAGATGTTGATGGGTATATTTTCAGCGATAGTCACCATATTTCCCTCAACATAAATTTCTTGCATAGCTAAGAGATTAATAGGACATGGTTGATCTGTCGTCATGGTAACGGTGAATTCTCCTACTTCGATTCGGCTTAACTCTGGGAGAAAATATGATCTGTGATGAAGATCTTCCCAGGGTTTTTCCAGACTAGTCATTGCTTTGATTACTTCTTCATCAGAAGGCAAGACTAAGTCTAACGAATTGACGTTAGCGAGAGAACCCTGAGCCCAAATAGGCTCCAGAAGTGGATCTGGCTCTTGTGCAGGAGTTAGATCAGGGTTAGCTGAAGCTTGCTACACTAAAGAGTATGCTACCTTAGCGGAAGACAAGGGCATGGACATGCATGAGTGCCCCGTCTCATCCATCGTGGCTGATGGGGAAGGAAGAATCTAAGGATCCTCACAGTAAGTCGTGTGGAACGACGAAACTTGAAAAATCTCAACCTTATGGTGATTAGATATAAATTTGATATCGTCGTGAGGAGGTGGGAAATTGAAGGTACCCATCAAGGATGGGTACAAACCCACTCCTATTTTAACGACACCTGGTTGAGGATTATCAATCATCGGGACTGTGGATGCCCCCAAAGCTGGGTCAGGTTTGGAGAAAGACAGTTGATCAATGGTCACTATCCGACCCTCATGTGGAAACAACAAGACTCGAAAAACTGTAGCAACCACAGCTTGCATAGCATAAGTCCAACTTTGTCCTAACAAGAGATTATAGTCGAGGGGAGCATCGACTACCTCTACTTCGACACACACAGTTTTCCCTCCTAACTGCATAGGGAAAGAAGGAATGATGCCATGTGGTCGGAATGAACGACCGTCGAAAGAAATGAGGAGAGTAGGTGATGAAGACAAAACGGGCTAGCTGATGGCCTTCCAGCATGCTAACGACATAACGCATGTCGAGGCGCCCTCGTCGACCACCATGCGAAAAATATTGCGAGTAAAAGTTTTCGTGGGATGAGCCACTACTATCTGAAACACGACGTGGTAAGGTAGACGAGGTTTTAAGTCAGTTGTATCTAACATGATGGTGCTCGGATTACAAGTCTTAGTAGAGCCCAAAGCGGTTAACAAGGCTTTCCTCTGAGCAGGGTAGCTTTGGAGGACCTCCAAAGCAGACATCACACAAGGGGTTTGTGATAAATCCTCCACCATAGAGTAATTCTGGGCAGCCCTTTTGTTTGGATTGTGAGAAGCTTTTTTAAATGAACCCTTTGGAATGCATGTCATTGTTTCTCTCAACGTCTTCTCAATCTGTAGAGGAAGAGATGGGAGATCAACTTCTTTACCCTTCTCAGAAGCGCTTGGTTTACTATAGTCGTGTGCTTTAGTTGTTATGAAATCATCACCCCTAACCATATATACGTTCATGGATGAGGGATTGTTTGGAGGAGGGCAGGTTTCTTGGCTGCCCCCTTCTGTGCTTGTAGAGGCTTGAGTTAGATTTTGCCCATGTTGAAAGGGATTAGTCAACACTGCTTGTTGTTGCTGTGTGACAAACTTTTGGGCCTCTGAAAGTCGAGGAAAAAGATGGGTTGGGTGGTCTTCCGCGCACAAGTTACATGGATACCTCGCCTTCCATTTTTCCGTGTTGTCCCCGCCAGCATTATTAGTGGGTTTTTTTATCCCCCTTACCCTTCTTTCATTGTTTTTTCTTCCCTTCAGGCTGCTGGGTGGCCTTTGGGTTAGTCGACTGCACGGTGTGTACTTCCGACATTTGGGTAGGGGGAGATGAAAAAACAGTAGTTTGGCTGGCCGTTGTGTGTTGTATGGATAACTGTTGCAACTGTTTTGTCAATTGCTCAGCGAGCTTGGTTTGTGCTGAACCAACAATACCATCGGCATGTGGTCCATCTCTCTGTCTAGTTTTATCCAGTATCGAACGTGGTGCATCTGGAAAGATGTTGTATAATAAACCAGACTGAGAATAGATGAGCTCAAATTGTTGAGCCCTCATGATGGCATCTTCTTCGGAGAAAACTCCGGACGTTGTGACATCTTTGGATAACTATGGGACCAAAGAATTAAGGAACCACTCAAGCAGGAATGCTGGTGGGACTGGTACTTTGATTAGACTCTTCCAGCGTCTCCATTCTCGGATATGATCAGAGATATGGTCCGCTGTTGTCTGTTCGAAATTGGCGAGCAGCTCTGTGCCAGTGTCGTATCTCACAGGTAACTGGAAATGGTTAAGGAAGGCCATTGCCAGTTCACCAAAAGAAGAGTACCTTGAGTGATTGAGCTCGATGTACCATTTCGCGACACTCCCAATAAGAGTACATTGAAACAATCACAACTGTACGCAGTCATCTTTCAATGAGTTAGATGAACACCAAAGATGAAAGGTAGTCACATGATCACCTGGATCTTCATTAGGCTTGGCCTTGAACTTTGGAATGTCCGAAGGCAACTTCGTTGGCATAGGAGGCCAACGTGGATCGTGACAAATAGGATCATTTAACAACCTTGTCAAATCTGGCAAGTGTAACGTCGCCAGGAATGGTAATTTATGTTGCTGCTGATAGCCTGGGAAAAAGGGTCCTGGAGTTTGACTGGCACCAGGTTGCCAGGAAAAGTTTGGCTGCTGGCCCGGATTCTGGTAGAAACCATGGCCCTGACCAACATAAGGATTTTGCATCTGTGGAGACATCATCAACTGATTTCCCATAAAGGACATAGAGTGTTGGGCATGCATCGTGTTCGAAGGACTTTGGGAAGGATTACCCCATGCCGGTCCTGATGGGAGAGGCATAGTAGTCTGTTCAAGGTTCCATTGACTGTGGAAAGAATTACCCCAGAACGACATTCCAGAGGAGGGAACAGATCCTTGTCCTGAGTTCCAAGGTCCTACTATGTGTGCCCCCTGTGCAGGAATAGTACCCTGCACAGGAGTGGATTGTCCAAAAATGGGGTTGCCCCCAGATGGAAAAGCAGCGGATGAGAAAGTGTTGTTACCAAACGTCTCGTTCCAAGAAAACGGTGTCGAACCTATCGACATACTGTGCGCAGGTGTTCCTTGACTCCATGCTCCAAATAAACTAGTGTGTGTAGGCTGCCCGGTGGACTGCTGATGCAGACCACCAAGCGAAGGGGACGAAGGAGGGATATGACCTCCTGCGTAAGGAAAAGCGTTAAAAGGGACAAGAGTGCCCCCAAAGTGACCTTGCACAGGAGCGCTAGAGCTCCCTGCCCCCATACCCAAAGTATGTAAAGTGGAGTAGGTTAGTGCAGGACTTGTACCTAAACTAGGCATACCGTATGAAAACGGAGGGCCTGTCGCACTAGGTGTGAAGGGGGTTGTGGCCACCATCATAGATGGGTTCGGTCCACTGTGTGACATAGTTGCGGCCGAGAACATGGTGGCTCAGACTGACAATGGTAGGTTAGGAGATGAATCTCCTGTGGTAGCAACTGTGGTGGGAATTGAAGAATTCCCAGAAGAAGTAACAACATTTGTTTCCATAGCTGTGTGAGGCATTGTCTGGCATTCGTGAAATTGGATTGGTACAATAAATGGTGCCAAGATATCAGTGGTTGGGGTTTCAATCGAGCCAAGAGCGGATTCTTCAAGGTTCAAAACAGTTGATTCCTCCGGGAGTTGTTCCGGCACAAAGGTTTGTAACTCGGTCGCTTCAAAAGACCCTTGTTGGTCTAGATTCCGCCTTAACGGTGGCGGGGGTGGCTCCAGTGTAACCGGGGGCAGGCCAAGAAGCCTTCGTGACCAACATAGCTTAGGATCCTCCACTGTGTGAGAAGATCCAAGAAACACTAATTTATTCTAAACGTTCAAAAGTAACACACACTAAAAAATAATCCCCTAAGAGATAAGACAAGCAATCACTAAACTATTTGGAAGAACAGTTACAACAACCAACACTAGAGAAACTTACCGGTGCAAGTGAAACTTGAACACGGAAGAACCCTCTGGGTATACTCTACAAAGCGTGGCTTGATTTCTATCCTAGGTACCGTGGTATACCCCCGCAGTCACCTGTGTATGTCCCTAAAAATATTGGCAAATAGGTTGCCAACACGCGAACAGTTACCAGGCGAGTACAGTCAAAAGTCGGGTAGACCACAATGAGCAGGGTATCAAGCCTGAAACCTGTCAAGGGTATTGAGAGAAAATGGTCCGGAAGATAACCGAGGACCTCGAATGGATTCGAGACCCACGAAGCCCCGTGGCAGAGGCCAACGACGGAATCCAAAAACAAGCCCTCTATATGTGTTCTCCACTACGATTGGTCTGGATTTGGAGGGGTTATCTCCACTACCTTTTTGCACACGACCTCGTGTTTATCCCCTGTGTTAGAGGGGTGTCCCGGATAAATTCCACGAAAATGGACTTAGACACTCCCTATCTCAGAATCTAATGTTTGGTTTTGAATGGCCTTGAAGAGTTTCCTCTCCAACCTAATCCAAGGCCCTAGTCTTGAACTAGTTTGTGAACCCTACAAACATAAAAGTCTAGTAGATTTTAAAATTAGCGTTACTTTTATGGATTTATCTTACGTCAAGGGGTATGAGGGTGAAACTGATGATGTGTAAAGATGAAAAAAAAAATGAATGAAAAAGCTGGAAACAAAAAACTTTTACTAAATGCAAAATTTCAACAACTTTTCACAAAGAAAGATTTTTTTTTTATTTTTTTTTCAATTTTTCTAAGATTTTATACAGCAAAATCAAAGGAATTTCGCTCGACTACGAGCTACTTATGGTATAAGTGAACTACAAAAAAAACTTACGAAATAAAAATACTTTTCCCTAGCTAATGATGCAGAAACACACTCCTCAACCAAAGAAGAAAATGAAAAGAGATTTTTTTATTTTTTTATTTAAGTGCTAGTAAAACAAAAAAGGGAAAATACTGACAAGCAAAAAACCAAGAAAAATGAATTCTGGCTTAAAGTGCAGATCGCAAAGAATCAGAGTAAAGAATCACACAATGGGAATAAAAAAAACAAAGACTCTCACGCTTGTCTAAAAACCAAAAAAAAAAAAAAATATTTTCTGTCAACTATTAACTGAGAAAAAGCAGGCTAAGGGTAAGATGACCTAACCTACTGATTGTTCAAACCTAGACTCAAACACCTGAGAGGAATACTTCTTATCAAAGGAGGGGATGAATGCCCCACCCTGAACAAAAAGTAGCCTATCCAAGAACGCGACTATCACTAAAATAGCACGCGTGTAAACACGTGCTGAACAGAGACAAAAAGCATGTACACGTGGGCTGACCTTGTACAGGCCACGTGTATATCTAAATTCTAAGGAAAAATATGAAAACAGACAGTCCAGACCAGGAAGAGGCCTCTGGTATTGATAACCAGGGTCCCTTGAAGGCTTGGATGCTCTTTCTAACAGAAAAGACAAATAATGCAAGGAATAATAAGGTGAACAAAGACAATCTGAGATAGAAATGTGAACAAGCAAGACTCAGACAGGATTCCAGAAAACCCTCTGAGAATGTGTAATTCTGATAGGGAAGAAGAGGAATGCCTCTAAGGTTCTCTGAAGTCCTACATGCAACTGCTATCTCTACATCTAGCATTCACACGCAGACTGTCATAGGATAGGGCACAGGCACACACGTGCAGGCCTTCTGCAGGCCAGGTGTACCTTTGTGTGTCCCGAAAACTACAGTTAAGCAAAAGCCAGGGAAAAATGGTATGGAAAAACAGACTCCTTGCTAGCTCAGACCTTACAGAAAAAGACAGGAAAATAAAAACAGAAAACCTAATCTTTAAACTACCCAAAAAACTTAAATAAATCCAGGAACCCTAAAGAGTATTCTCCCCAGTATGTTCGCCAATTCTGTTGTTGGGAAAAACACCCTACGGACTAGCAAACTAGGGTCAGACTTGCATGCAGATTTGACGAATAGAAACTACTTTTTTACCTACATGCCAAGATTTAAATCCCTTTTTCTCAGTAAATGCAAGGAAAAGGACCACCTACCTTATTACCAATGTTTGATGTAGATCCTCCGTTGTGCTTGACTACTTGCTTGTGTTGATCCTTCCAAAGATAACCTGCACTCAAGACAAACAACAACTATGCATGCATGCTACTTCTATACTCAAGGGTTAGAAATCAAGCGAAAATTAATCAAACCATAGACAATTCATGCATTGGGACGAGAAAAACATTTTTTTTATTACTGAAAGTGAATCAACTTACAAAATCTGAGACCGACCATCGCTCCTTGAACCTGATCCTGGACTCCTCTTCTTTTGTCCTTCAACTGCTTTGCGTTAAATCTCCTTTGACATGAGGAAAGGCTAAAGGGTTGGGACAATGGATTACGTAAATGGGCAGAGTTTCTTCACTATATTTTTTCCTCCTCCAAATGGTACCCCTACCCCTTCTTTTATAAGCTAGAAGGAGCTAGGGTTTTGTACGAACCCTCGACCATGCATGGCTGGGAGTTTCAATTAACTGACCCATATATTTTTGTTCCATCCACAACTTTCCTTTTTTTGTGCTTTGTTAGGTACACACGGGCTATTGTGAGTCAGCCAACGTGTACACGTGTGCAATAATGGGTTAGGGCGCGTGGGCCTTGACACAAGAGGATTTTCAAAGAGTTGTTCAATAGATTTTTGGCAAAGAAGGGATATGAGTTGGCCTGATGCTAGGTAAGCATGTGTGGTGCAATTTAGGGTTATAACAAGACTCCCGAAAAATGAAGTCTCGAAGCACCAGTTGGGATAAGCTCCAGGTCATATCCCGAGGTCACATGCAGGAAGGGGCAATGGAGAAGGAGTTGGCGCCTTAAGATTGATATTTCGAAAGCACGAAGGAAGAGGTTGTGGGTTTCATAATACCTTCACCAAAGGCCGAAAGGGCCTGTGTTAGTTACAAAGTGAGACCACCAAGGTTTAAAGAGCCAGGTTTGGCTCGAAGAACCACTAGCAGTGCATGGCAGCCCCCTAAATGTTAAGCCTCGTCTCGATCCCGATGAGTGATCGGTTAATGAAGGAGGAGTGTTGGTTGAAACCTCGTCTCACCCCATAAATAGAAGGAATGGAAGGATCTAGTCGTGGAGACAGAGATATCAGCCCGAGGTACCCCTATGGATGGTTTTTTCTGCATGCCCATGCTAAGATGAGTTTGCATCTGACAGGAGGATACACACACAGTCTGACAGAAGAAGGCACAGATGAAAGGCCTTGAATGCAATGGCTAGATCATAGTCCTGGTAGTCATGGACTGATCTGAGTATAAATCATTCAGTTCAATCTTTTGTTATGGTCATCAACTGGTTGAGCAGAGCTCCCGACTTTGTAATTGTTTATGCCAGAACTATTCTCTGGTCATGTATCAAACTTGAGACTTTCACATTAATAGAAGTCAGTTTCTTTCATCTCTTTGTTTAAATTGTGCTGAAACACTTGGGCATGGAGGATCCAGTTGAGGGTTGTGGTTCTATTGTAATGTAGATTTGATTACAATAGTTTTGTGACCAGTTTTAGTCAGCTTCCTTGTTACCTTATTTCCCCTTATGCTGAAAGTATCGAGCATGGAGGATCCAGTCGAATTGTTATAGTTGCATGATAATGTAGGTTTGGTTATTATGTTGTTGTGAAATTTTTAGTGTCTGAAACTTGAGTTGAAGAGTGCTCTTGAGCATGATTTTTTCTTCACCAAGTTGCTTGAAAGTTGGATTCCCATAACAGTCTTATTCACCTCTCTCACTAAGTCTTCCTTCTTCTCACACTTAAACTCAAATCACTGACTGAAGTTAATGAGGACCTCACTTCCATGTGCATTGCTTGTCCAGTTTCTGTGTTAAAATCATTCTTGTACTGAGTTTCATCCATTTGACCTCCACTCATAAAACCAAAATCCACCAAACATTCTGATGGGTACTAGGCTTATCCTCTTGCAATGTGAGGGTGACTCTCAGTGCTAACACAACCATGCAACCTGTAATCAACTTGTACCATAAACCATGCACCAACCTGTACCAAACAACCTGTAATCAACTTGTACCATAAACAAGTGCATCAACCATGCACCAACCTATACCTCAACATGTACCATGAAAACGTTCATCAACCATGCACCAAACATGTACGAATAACTTGTCACAACAACCTATCCAAACAAACTTAGAAAGAATCATCAAAATAATTTATCCTCCCATGAATTTAAGCCTTCTGTACTTCACCTTCCCACTGAAATTTGTCTTATATATACTTTGGTTACCTCAGTCACCTGTAGATATTCAATATTCTCAAGTGTGATTAAAATTATAGATCCTTTCCTCTTATTTATACTTTCATGTAGCTTCCTCAAGGGGTTACATTTTAACCATCTTAACCCACTTTCCTTATTTTAGGGTTAAGCCACTTCTAATTTCTCCATTAACTTTATTATTTAAATAATTTCTTTTGTATTCACTTTGACTTATAGTACACTCATCACTTCACTTTATTATTTACCTTCTAAAATCTCTTAAACCACTTTGACTACTTTGACCTTTTGGGGCTTTTAGATGACTCATGAGGGTTCTCCAACTTCACATGGCCATAACTCTCTAACCATGAGGAGTTATGTGACATTCCACATACCACTGGAAATGGAATGACATGTACTATCCATATAGAATAGTATTTCCTGCAAATATATAAAAAATCATACCATTATCCATCAAACAAACTTGGGTCCATTACCCAAACCTGGGTTCTCAATCTTCTCATGGCCATAACTCTCCAATTGTGAGGAGTTATGTGACATTCCACATACCACCGGAAATGGAATAACATGTACTATCCATCTAGAATATTTTTAACTTCAAATATATTAAAACACATACCATTATACATAAAACAACCTTGGGTCCATTACTCAAACCTTTGTGCTACCATAATTCTCTATCGGACTTTCTCCAAGGGTTGAAATAAACCACTAAGGGTTGAAATCAATCTACAATATTACTCTCCAATGGTTGACATCAATGACAACCAACAATCCATACCAACTGTCCATCAATCTAAGCCAAATGTCTAACAATTACGCCCATATATATATTCATTTGTTATAGTCTATTTGGATGATATACTAGTTTATAATGCTACCTGGGAGGAGCACTTCTCACATCTCATGCAGATGTTACAAACTTTGAAGAGCACCAACTACTAGATAACCTCAAGAAATTTTAGTTTTCTCAGTAATATTTAGTGTATTTGGGGTATGTCATTGATGGAGAGGAGCTCAACATAGATCCCGCAAATATGGAGGCCATCATGAAATGGCAAGTTCCTACAAATGTCACTAAAGTTAGGAATTTTTTTGGGGAAACACAATACTTGTGGAAGTTCATAGCTTCATTTTCAGTAGTAGTTGCACCACTCCACACCATGATGGTGACTGATAATAGTTTCCAGTGGGGGAAGAATCAATAGAAGGATTTCGATGAGATAAAAAGAAATATTAGTCAAGCACCAGTGTTGGGTAAAATATATGCACTATTAATTCCAACATTAAATTGTCAACTAGGGAGTCATAGACTTAGAGGTGCAGGCATAGGAAATGCAGGATTGGAGCCTAGTCTAACCTAATCTAAGGCCGACAAACACACTTCAATGCAATAAATGAAACAAGAAACCGGAAAATGAATTCAATTAAAAAGAAGGAAACTAGCACCTTAGGTTGAAACCCATTATGGGAAATCCATGTCTCACAAGTTAGGCCTTTAATATACCTTTGGTGATTTAAGCTATGGGAAATTAAAGTGCAAGGAATCCAAAGGTATGTGAAATAAAACCAAGTGCGGGAAATAGAAGGAGATTTGAACTATGAAAGAATTAAGTCAAAGAAAAGGCAAAACAATGCAAAACCAAACTAGATTAAAATGACAATAAAGACAATAAATGAAATCAAGCTTTGTTGGCACAGGGGCAGACCCATGGTTCAATGCTTCAACAGTGCACCAAAAAAACCCTAACTACCAGCCCTTTCAGCAACACCTACAAAGAGGATGAAGTATCACCCAAGGTAGAGGCAGGGGGGCTGCAGGACTTAGGTGTCTATAACCTAGTTGGGACACAGATCTATGATTGCAACACTTAACAGAGCACTTATCCAACAATATGCTTTAGATTATGATTCTCATTCACATCACAGATCAAACCCTAAGTACAGAACAACACAGTAATAATCAAATCAAACACTTCCAATCGTTTAGCACATAGCATTAACTCAGATCTAGCATTTATTTACCATCAATAGAGCACTAAGCATCCATATATCTATCTGACATAAATAAATGTCAGTGCACTAAGAAGATAAAAACATAAACAACATGAAAAACGTTGCACAAAGCACATCAGACCACAGGATATGCGTGGTTCACCCCTGGGGGTTACATCCACCAATATTCTTATTCTTATTTATTAGTCTTCAATCTTCTTACATTCTTCTTCTCATGTGCACAAAGCCATAGAGCCAACTCCATAAACGATAGGAGATCTGTGCGCACCTCGCCAGATCCTCCTTCCCTGAATTAGGTCAAGGCACAAAGCCAACTCGTTAATAGCATAAAGCCTTACATACAACATCTGTGCACAAAGAAACTTACTTTCTCTTGCACTAAGCCAAACATACTCTGCACATATCCAACTAGATCTATAGATCTGGGAAACACTACTTCAAATTCCTTGAGCTTAGCTTGAGTTTCCTCGACTTACTGCCTTGCCAGAGCTTCCTTCTCGGTGAACTCCTGAATCACATTCTCAGTAACAGGCCCTTCCGGGTGTTGTTCTACTGTCGCAACTAGTTGGTCTAACTGCAAGCCTTGTCCTTCAACTTCTTAAAAAATCATACAGGCTTCATCCTATATCGGCTGGAGCCTCTGTGTCACTTCCATGACTTTTCTCTAGATGGAAGTAACCTGCTGCCGAACTATGCGTTGTTCTTGTTATCTTTTCATATTCTCAACTACATTAAGAAGCTTCATCTGCGCTTGCATGATGGATACCTATTGCTTCACCTCCTGGAGTTGTGATTCCAATTTCCTCAGCTCTGGATCTTTTGCAAGGTGCTCATAGGTATGCGCACTTTGATCACTTAATATTTTACACTCTGAGGCCAATGCCCAGATTCTTTCTACTGCGTTCTTGGCAGCTTCTTCCCTTTGATCGCACACTTCTTTCGGAGTACTAGGTACTGCTTGGAGTTCTAGCTCTATTATCTGTGCTTGAAGCTGATGGATGGATTCGTGGAGCTTCCCTACTTTCATCTCAGTTGACTCTGGTTCCTCCTGTGCCAAGCCCAACACATAGTGAAGTGCTCTAGTTACTACCTCTCTGACCACAGTCTTCTCTGCAAGCAGTTGGTCTCTTTCTTTCTGCATCTTCTCTTTGTCCTCCTTGAACATTGCCTTAATTTCACCATTCTCCTTCTGTGCAACTCAAATTTTCTCTAAGGCCTCCTCCTTTTCTTGCTTCATGGCTTCTGTAGCATGTTCCTTTTGTTGGTTAGTTTGCACAGGGATTGGTTTTGTCATTAATGTCAAACTTAAATTCATAATACTGAGAGAAGAAGTTTCACAGTGGTTAGCTGAGAGTTCCTTTGGAACTTAGGAATTCATAAAGGAAGGAGCGCGCAGTAGAAGAGAATGGATCTTGGGCATTAGATCCAAGCGTGGGGCCTGACCGTCGTCAGATCTAGGAGAACCTGCATGTTCTTTAAAGTGCAAGGTGAAGGGGGCTTATAAAATCCTGAAAGCAGGAGGACTGTCCATCTTCGGGTAGGAAACGTGGTCACAGATCAACTTTTCATTGACTGGAAAGTCAAAGAAAGGAGGTGCTCTAACCTCCAATATCGCGATACGCGAAATTGCGAAATGCAAATTCCCGATGAGATCAGGACCGTCTGATCACGAAAGGTTGTGGGTCGTCGATCAGAGAAAAGAGGATATCAAGGATCACGACTTGGAGTGTCGAAACACTTCATCACAGGAACGTTGATATGCCAAAATGCAAAATTCCAAAATGCAAAACATCGAAATGCCGAAATACGAAATGCCGAAATGCCGAAATGCGAAATGCATTTTTGGCATAGGCAGTGATTACCACCGATGGTCATGTGAGAGGGAAGAGCTAGCATGAAGCTAAGCTCCATTTTGGGAATTGCAACTTGGAGTGTCGAGACCCTTCGACATAGGATTGATGAAATGCGAAATGAAAAACACATTTCGATTAGCCTATGGTCACAGCCAATGGGCATATGGTTTAGCACAAGTGTATTGCCGAAGCGCTCAAGGGTTATTCTATGCTGAAAAGTAAAAACAAATGTATGTTCATCGAACGATGCTGATTAAATATTTAAACTGATCGTGTGGATGTTTTTCTTCTTGATGCCTTGGCCAATAATGATCATTGTAAGGTAGTTATTCAGTTAATGTAACTGAGTCTTTGAAGCCTAAGGGTTCTAGTGTACGCTATGAATGTACAGGGTAAATATAAGTGAAATTTTGTGTGATGGAAATGAGGGAATTAATGGTAGAGTCGTAGCTCTGAAAAAAAAAAAACACACTGAGGAGAAAAGTAAAAGTAAAATTCATTTCTATAAATTGAGATGAATTGAAATAAAATTATACAGGGACAATGATAAGAAATGATGAATATAGAGAAAAGATTAAGGAGAGAAGACATATGCACATATTGATAAATCTAAGTGGTTTGGTCAAGAATGGATTATGATATTAATATATAAATAGATAAGATTTGAATACCTAATCTTTGACAGAGAAGATAAAGAGTTGGTTTGTAGGTTCTTAGTGACAAAGAAGGATTCCAGGGTGGTAGGGAGGAGAAAGGGGAGACTGTAAAAGTCTCCTGTACAATTTGGTTCTTGTACATATGGGAGTTGTAGCTTCCATTCAGTAGGTGCTGAAGAAACAGAGGTAGCAGCCTCATCTGGGTTGTAGCTCAAATAAAATAAGAATGTAAAGAAAAGTTGGAGCTTGCCTTTCATTCATAAGAAGAAGAGGTTTTTCTCTTTTGGTTTTCCTCATGAAAATCTCTGTGTCATTGTCTATTTATGTGAGTGCATATTAATTGATCTGAATGATTTGTAGCAAGACATATAGTAAAAGGCATAATATGTGTTCATTGAGTAATATGTTTTAAAGAAAATAAATATTTTTTATCTAACTGATTCACCCCCTCCCCCCCCTCAGTTAAGCTATCCTTTTCAACAATTGGTATCAGAGCAAGGTTACTTAAAGATTCAGTTTAATCATTGGAAGTTTGATCTTTAATAATGGATAAGAAATCTGATTATACTAAACATGGATTACCTCTGTTTGATGGACATAATTATGCTTTTTGGAGTATCAGGATGAAGTTGTTTTTACAGTCTCAAGGAGTATATGTTTGGCAAGCTGTGTTGAATGAATATAAGGCTCCAACAATAGTTCCAACAGATGCTGCAGGGAAGAAAATCTATGAGAGTAATTCCGAAGCTATGTATGCAATACTTGGAGGATATGCAGGTTCAGAATTTGTTAAGGTAATGCATTGTGAGTGAGCAAAAGAGTTATGGGACAAACTGAAGAAGGTATATGAAGGAGATACTAAGGTTAAGAATGCTAAATTACAATCATATAGAATTCAATTTGAAAGTTTAAAGATGGAAGAATCTGAAGATATAGCTACCTATTTTTTACGTATTGATGAAGTAGTCCATACTATGAGAGGTTTAGGAGAAACAGTTGGAAATGGTATTATTGTGCAAAAAGTGCTTAGATCTTTACCTGTAAGATTTAATCCCAAAATATCTTCTTTAGAAGAAAGAACTGATATTGCTACTTTACTAATGGATGAGTTGCAAGGAATACTAACAACATATGAGATGAGGACATTAAATGAGAATCCTTCCAATAAGGAAGCAAATTTCAATGCAACAAATAAGGACAAGAAAAAGGTTGAAACATAAACCAATAATCATGAGGATTCAGAAGAAGACATGGAAGAAGCTAACTTTGTCAAAAATCTAAAAAGAGGTACTGGCAAGTACAAAGGTAAACTTCCTCTCAAGTGCTTTAATTGTGGTAGAATAGGGCATTTTGCTTCTAAGTGTCCTTTCAATAAACATTTTGATGAAGAAGAAGAACGTAACATCAAAACCAAAGAATATAAGAAAATGTATAAGAAGCCATTTCAAAGAAATTCTTATAAAATGAAAAGTTGATTCATCAAAATTAATAGTGAATCCTCAGATATAGATGAAAGTGATGAAAGTTTAGATATAAGACCTTTTATGGCTATGGAAAATTAGAATGATGAACTTATTGAAGAAGAAGAAGGTGAAGTTGACCTAGAAGTTGAACTTGTATGTGCTTTGTCTGAACTAAAGAGACTAAGAAGAGAATGCAAACAATTCAAAAGAGAAATTGAGAGTTTAGATCAAGAATTACAGAAGTCAAACAATTTAATTGAAAACACTGAGATCATGATAGTTGACTTAAAACTCAAAATAGAAGAAGCTAGAGTGACTGAAGAAGCTCTAAATAATATACTTACAGAAAAGGAAAAAGAAAATGAGGTTTAAAATTTGACGTAGTTTTATTAAGAAAGAAAGTACAAGAAAATAACATGAATCATAGTTCTCAAGTGTTGGATCAAATTATTTGTAGTCAAAGATCAACTTATGATAAGACTAGAATTGGGTATAAGTCTGAAGTTACTAATACAAGCTCTAGTTCAAGTTTTGAAAAGGCAGATACAAAACATACAAATGAGAAAAACACCTACAAGCAAAAGGGATCAGAAAAGAAAGAAGATAATCAGGCTTCAACAGTGCGTAGAAAAAGTTATGGCAGTCATCAAAATAGGTTTGAAGGTTACTGTTTCTTTTGTTGTAAGTATGGACACAAAGTATCTTTCTGTAATGTTTTTTCAAGAAACATAAATGCACATAACAGCCATGGCATATCTAGATTTGACTATGAAAGAAGACGTGATAAATCTATTCAGAACAATGTGAACAACTCACATAACATATTTGATTCTTTGAAATTTGAAGTTGAATGCTATAGGTGTAATAACTTTGGACATATTTCAAGAAACCATCCAATGAATTTTCAAAAATTTGTTATAAACCAATACACAAATCGGAAAACTAGTTATTGGAAAAGGAAGAATGATCATTTAGAAATTGAAGAGTGAAAACTTGCTTTACAAGCTGATCATAGAGTTAAATGGTGTGTGGACAGTGGATGCTCAAAACATATGACAGGAAAAAAACAAATCTTTGATTCTTTAGATGAAAGAAAAGAAGGCTCAGTCACATTTGGTAATGATCAATCAACTCGAATAGTTGGAAGAGGCACTATTTGTTTGAAAAAAGACATAATGGTTCAAAATGTTTTACTGGTTGAAAATATAGAACACAACTTGTTGAGTGTAAGTCAAACATGTGATAAAGGACATATTATGATATTTGATTCTAAACAATATCAAATCAGGGATGTTAAAACAAATCAGTTAGTTGGAACAGCTACAAGGACATCAAATAACATATACATTTTAGATGAGAAGGATGAAAATTTCTATCTTGGACATGAAGATGAAAGTTGGTTATGGAATAAAAGACTTGGGCATATTAACTTTGACAATCTTATTCAGTTAAATAAAAAAAATGCAATAAGGAACTTACCTGTCATAAAGAATCTTTCGAACTCTATTTGTAAACAATGTCAACATGGTAAACAAACTAGAGTCACGTTTAAAACAAAGGAATATTATACAACAAAACCTTTGGAAATAATACATGTTGATGTATGTGGACCTATGAGGACAATAGGTCTAAATGGTGAAAGATACTTTCTGTTATTTTTGGATGATTTTACTCGAATGACTTGGTTGTTTTTATTGAAAAAGAAGTTTGAAACATTTAGTTGCTTTCAAGTTTTCAAAGAATTGATTGAAAATGAAATTGATATGAAGATTAAGTGCTTAAGGTCAGACAATGGAGGAGAGTTTGTGTCAAAAGAATTTAACAATTACTGTGATGAAAATGGAATTAAAAGAAATTTCTCTGTTATAGAAACACCTCAACAAAATGGTGTTGTTGAAAGAAAAAACATAACTGTTATGGAAATGGCAAGAACAATGTTAAATGAGTCCAGATTGAATGACATGTTTTGGCCTCAAGCTGTTCACACCGCTATACACATCCTGAATAGAAGTTTGCTAAGAAATAATACTGATAAGACACCCTATCAATTATGGAAAAGAAGACCATCAAACATAAATTTTTTTAGAATTTTTGGGAGTAAGTGTTACATTAAAAAAATTAATAAAGATCTAGGAAAATTAGACTCTAGAACTGATGAAGGCAGATTGGTTGGATATTCATGTTCAATAAAGGATTATAAATGCTATAATTTCAGATTAAGAAAGATTGTTGAATCTATAGATGTAAGGTTTGTTGAGTCCTCATTTTTGAAGTCCAAATCTAAACAAAAGGATCAACAAATACATGAAATATATGACAAACATAAGATGGATGAAGAAGTAAGTGAAATTGAAGAAACTAAGGCTGCTGATAGTGAAAAATTAATTCCTACTTTGATACAGGGCACAACTCCATCCAAAATCATGACTCCATCAAAGTCTCCAAGCAAAAGAATACAAAAAAATCACCTTGAAGAACAAATAATTGGTGACTTAAATGCAGGTGTTGGAACAAGAAGTAGAAGGAAAGAATCCACCTCAACTCATGAACAGGTATCTTTACTTTCTCTTATTGAACCCAAAAGTATTGAAGAAGCAATTAAAGATGAATACTAGATGAAAGCAATGAATGAATAACTTAGTCAAATAGAAAAGAATAATACATGGGAATTGGTTCCTAGACCTTTGAATAAGAATGTCATAGGTGCTAAATGGGTTTTCAGAAATAAGATGGATGAAGCAGGTAAAATAACTAGAAACAAGGTTATATTGGTTTGTAAAGGGTATGCACAGGTAGAAGGAATAGATTATGGAGAAACTTTTGCTCCTGTTGCAAGAATGGAATCCATTAGACTCATTCTAGCTTATGCCAGTTCTAAACACATTAAAGTTTACCAAATGGATGTAAAGTCTGTAGTTTTGAATGGTGATTTAGAGGAAGAAGTATATATGGAACAACCAAATGGTTTTCATGTACAAGAAGTAGAACAATATGTTTACAGGTTGAAAAAGGCATTGTATGGGTTGAAGCAAGCACCAAGGGCTTGGTAGTCCTGACTTGAAAATTACTTGAGGTAGCAAGGATTCAGGAAAGTTAACACTGATAGTAATCTTTACATTAAAGAAGAAAATGATAGGTTAATCATTGTTGAGATATATGTAGATGATATCATTTTTGGTAGTGATCATGATAGGTTCAATAAGCAGTTTGCTGAAAGTATGCAGAAAGAGTTTGAGATGTCCATGCTAGGAGAAATGATTTTTTTTCTTAGGCTTGCAAATTACTCAATCAGATAAAGGTATTTCCATTTCTCAAACCAAGTATATCAATGAAATGCTTAAGAAATTTCAGATGGAAGATTCTAAACCAGTTGGCACTCCCATGGTTACTGGCTATAAATTAAGTAAGTGATGCAGGAGCATCTCTCCATGCCAACCAGTCAACCACGTCAGCGCACACTCATTCATGTGCTGAAAAGGAGGCGCAGCCTCATTTTGAATTTGTATTGAATGTAATTTAATGTGCTTAGGCTATTGAGTGGTATCAGAGCTTGAAGTCTTGTCTGTATACTGCAGGCGAGAGAAGAGAAGGAGAAAGAGGAGCACTCTGATACTCACGATTTGCGTCAGAGTGGTATCAGAGCGGGATTTCATCTGTATATTGCAGGTGAAGGAAGACAGAGTTACTGAAGACTCTGTAGGCGATTGCTTGCAGGTGAACAACAGTCCATAGACAGTCAACAGGACTGTAAAGATGAAGCTGGTTGAACTCGTGATGAGGAGTGACCGCAACAGATCTGCCCCGAAGGCAGATAGAGGTAGCAGGATGACTACTGAAGGGCGCAGGAAGAGCCCGAAGATGATGAGCGGAGAAGAGATAGATAGAGAGCTCGTCGACATCAGGGCAGAGATAGAGAGGCTTGAATCACTGATGCGGCAGAATGAATAATTGGTTGAGGTATGTGAACCCGAGACTGGAAAAGGTCTTGATGGTGATGATGATGATTGGAATGATG
>ML790360.1:402246-419150 GCA_009831015.1 Picea engelmannii | reverse complement strand
GATTCCTAGTACAACATCTGCACCACCCATGGGTATAGAAATCATTGGACTATTCATTACATATTCCCCCATAGTAATATTGATCTTATTGCATTTTCCTGAGCAATTGATAGTTCCTCCATCTGTAATCATTACTTGAAACTCTGGCCCTGGATATACAAAGCAATTGAGATCTTTGGCTAATTTATAGTGAATGAAATTATGAGTACTGTCAGAATCAATTAGGACTATTACCTTTTTCTTTTTGATGTATCCTTCGATCTTGAGGGTTTGAGGAGTGCTAATTCCAGCCAATGCATTACACGATATCGTGGGAGTCAACTCTTCAGATGAAATTGCTTCTACATTTTCATCTTGAGATGGTTCTTGTTCTTGTTCTTCTTCCTCTTCACAATCTATGTAGAATAATTTATTCTCACCACACTTATGTCCCTTATTGTACTTCTTCACCTTCATCAAGAGTCCAAGTAGGATTTTCTGGAGGCTTATTTGGTGTAGAAGTTCCCTTTTTGGGTGGCAAGTTGGCCAAGTATCACTTTTGAACCTTGATTTTGAGGTGGTCATGCTAGACAATATTTCTTCTATTGTATCTCCCAAGTTTCGATCCTTCTGGGTATGAAACTTTATTTTATGTATTTCTCTGATATTTATTCTCTGCAATGCCACAGGTCTGATCAAAATTGGATGTACCAAGTGGAATTTACGGTAACTTCCCCACAACTTGCCGATTTTTGGCCTTTCCAGGAGATCTCACTTGTATAGTGTGCCCTGTACAAAATAATTGATATAAAATTCTGAAACTCACACCAGAAATACTACAGACTCTCCACAATCCACTTCAACTAGTCCCATGAAATTTGGATACTCTAGGAAGAAGTTATGATTTTTTTACCTGTAACACCTTCTTGAGACTAGTCAGATACCCTATCTTACACAGGGTGTATCTACAAATTTAAGATGACCCAGAAGCTGAAATTTTTACCACAGATACCTTACTAATTTTTGTAAATTTCCTCCAGATATTAGGGTTTGAAACTTTACATAAATGTTTTTATAGAAAAAATTCCACAATGACTCAGTTCAGGACGATTCCAGAACCCTATCTTGTACGGGATGTATCTCCTAAAGTATAAGGCCTCAAGAGATAAATTTTGAACCCAAAGTACCTTGATCTGTATACTAAATATCCTCCAAGAAGTTCCTTCTGAAACTTTGTAGAAAACAATTTATAGCAAAAATTCCAAGGTGTCTCAGATGTAGCAGCGAAACCCCAAGACCTTGAGCTTTGATACCATATGTTAAGAACCAAATATCAATATAGCATAGAAAATCCTCAGAAAAAGTACTCAACACCTTGAAAAAGAGAGAATTTTAGATAATAAGTCTGTTTGAGGGGGAAACTTCCTTTTACCCCACTTAAATGTTGAAGTACAAGATGATCTAAAATGAAAATGTCTCCTTGGTATATATAGGAGACTAGGAGGTATAATTACAACTAATGGCCTAAAGCTGACATAAATAAAATAAAATTACTAATATAATATGCCCCAATTAAGGGGTAATGAGCCAATATTAGGGCTTAACACGGTGTAGCTTCACCTTTGTATTTCTTTTCTCCTTCTTCCCTTCCTTATTCTTGGTTCACTTCATCTCCTCCTCCTCCTGCAGGTGAGTCATGCCTACTCTCCTCTGAGGTGCTATCCTTCTCATCACTTTCTATGTTTTGAACTTCCTCCTTTTTCTTCCTTTTCTTTGCATTGCTTTGTCCATCATACTCAGTCTGGGTGACCAAAGGACTTCCAATGATGTTGGGGTCAGAGAGTTTGGCATCTTTGACTAGTACAAGGAATTATGTTGGCCATTCCTTAGTGATATGTGCCATGTCTTCATCGGTCAATTTATAGTAGGATTGCAGCTCCTCCTTGTTTTCATCCCTGCCCACGGTTATGTAGATAAAGTGTCGATCTGCGCGAAACTTTTCTAGCAGCATGTATTGATGAAAAGTATTTGGGGTCATTCATGGAAATTCTTCAATGGTGTGCGTCAGCTATAGATAGTAGGAATGGAACACCGTGTTCGATTTCCACTACTTCGCCATATTGTTTGTGTACCACAAGGTGGAGAACCTTGCGGCCAACAAATCTGATTTCTCGACTTCGGGGAATGTTGCTCCTTCCTTCATCTGCCAAGTGACAAATGCGATTAAAATTAGTAACCAACTGAAATGAAACTCATATCCTTGGTCCCAACGCTTCACGACAGTCCTTATTCAACTCGTTGACGAGGTAAATTGCTAGTTCATCTACATTCCTTCGACACACTTCCCTGTGAGGTTGACTATGAATCCTATGACTTGTGTTGGATGGTTCTTTCTAATGATCTTGCCAGATATCAGTTGGAAAGCGAGGCACACTACGCCATCCTGAATGGAGGCTACCTTGTATCCTCACTTACCCTTCTCTACATCGCCATAGTCTTACTTTATACATTGTTCCCTGGGTAGAACTGTTGAGGGTCCGGTCCCTGCATGCTCAGTCCTGTAATGAGATGGATCAGTGCTGGATCCACAGTCACGTGCCTGTAAAGCCACATATACCCTCCATGGTAGCACAGAAGGAGGATTTTAACGCAAGCGTTAACCTCCTAATGTCGGTCAAAGTGGGGGATCTTCATTACGTTCCAGATCATTGATCACATGAGCTTATTAATCCATGGATGGGGAACTATCTTGGGATTCTTCTCAGTCATATTCATAAAATACTTATGTGGTGTGAGAATCACATAGTTCTTCTGGTCTTTGAGGTTGAATTCGCTTATCTTGAGAGTTGGGATCAGTCCCAACCGATGTCCAACTGCACATATCCCCTTGGGGAGGCACACAGTGATCAACATGTACTCAAAATCACACCGGATATTGTTGTAGTTAACCGCGCCATCTAGAGGCGGGATGTACTCTAGCAAGATCGACATGATCTACTTCACGTTAGCCAGATCATCGCAATGCTTTCTTCATTTCTCAGCAATGGGTCGACTATATTGATGTGCAGTTGATGGGGATGCTTGTAATACACCAGTCGATGATTCCTATATTCCTACAGACATGACTTTCTCAGCCATGGGGTCGATCAAAATCTCCTCCACAGACTTCTCTAGTGCGCTATGCTTGCCTGACATTCACACTTGTAATAAAATAAATCGGGTAGGAAAATAGACAAGCAAGGTAATCAAATGAATGGTGAGTTATAGAAAGGACAATGTGATACAATGGGTTATCAGTTAGCTCATATATCACAATTTTCAAAAAGTGGCCACGACGTAGCATCCAACGAGTTAAATAAGCAACGTCGTAACAGATTCTTCCAACGGGTCGGAATGCCACAATCAATATGTATCAGTCCATTGTGGCGTGGTCCCAATGGTCCAATGACAATATTTCCATCAATAACCGCATTTCTAGTCGTTCCGGAGTGTCCTTCTATCGGTCGGGGTGCCTCCAATGGTCATATAGCTTCACCATGGCGAAGTCCCATCCTGCATTGTTCTGATATTCCGACGAGGTTCAAATTCTGCAGACTTTTTTCCTACGAGGTCTTCTATGGAACCTTCTGAAGTTTTTCTAACTTGCCTTTCTTCTTACTGAGATTCCTTGACTTCTTTCCTGTGATATTAGTCTCTGGATTCCTCTTTCCATTCTTATTCTTATCTTCTCTTAGAGTAGTAACTTCACATTACGGAGGGTATTTCAAAGGGTTCGAGGGTAATATCACTTCTCTTACTATTTTCGGGGTGGGTGCATTTCTTTCCTATATGGACGGGTTCTTTAAGCCTTCTTGTATTCTTTCAACTTCGACAGCTAATTATCTAGCCCTCTGTTGCTTTGAATTATCCTCTCGTTCTTGTATTAGTCACTCTATTTTTCTAGCCATGAACTCCCTTAATTCTTGCTTTTTCTATTATGTAGCCTCTTCCTCTACTTTCCTTCTGATCCGATCCTTTTCAATCTAGGTCTTTCCTAATAAAAGTGGAAAAGGAGTATTGCTCTCAACAAATTTAATGACTTGAAATTCTTCTTCAGTCGATGTTTCATGGGAAATCATAGGTACATTAGAAAATATTCCACATAGGCTTATCATCTTTCCTTTAAACAATCCTATCATTCCCAATGAAGGTACCATAACAGGCTTTCCCAAAATTTCCCAAGTGCTTTCTGGCATAAAATTCACGTGTGTTTCTTCATCCAATACATAGTCTATGTCGAAGTCTTGTATTCTTGTAACTATGCACTGTTTTTCTTTCAGGATCTCTGGTAAACTGATGTCTCTGTGATCATCCATTACTTCTTTTAACCATACTAACATAGTTTGAGATTTCTCTGATTCTTTCTCTTTCTAGTTCTCTGACAAATCCTTAGTTTCTTGACCTTCTTCGTAGTTTTCTTGTCTCATGTTCATGTTTTCAACTTTAGAAATCATCCTTGGACAATCCTCAACCTCATGACCAATATATTTACAATAAAGACAAATAGGACCTATACCAGGGCATTCCTTAACAAGATGTCCCAATCTTCTGCAATTATAACAGAGTGCCAATCCTCTCTTTCTTTTAAACGATCCCCAACCTTTCTTGTATTGCTCACTAGGATCACAGTGATGGACCTGCAATCTGCAAAAAATATTTCCAGGTTCCTGCATCCACTTATTAGTCCAAAATTCTTTCTATGCATAGGAATAACATATCCTTCTCTATTTATATTAGATTTATTCATATCAACTCTTTCTTCTAACGGTTCCCTAGTTCTTGGAATAGGACAAAATCTTTCAAACATACCTAGATTCATACTTTCAAAGCAAACATTTCCACTTATCTTACCTTTACCAGAGCACAAATATTTAAGATCTTACCTCTTTTCTTTGGATTGAATTTCTTTCTTAGCACAAAGCTTCACAAGTCAGGTAGAATACTACACACTATAGTAGCAGATCTATGCACAAAGCTTTCTCTTTTCTTCAGTTCCCAATAATCACAGTTTCAGGTCCCGTCAATGGAACCATTTGTTGGCATAGGGGCAGACCTAGGGTTCAACTCTTCAAAAACAAACCAACAAAACCCTAACTACCGGCCCTTTCGGCAACACCTGCGAAGCAGATGAATTTTCACCCGAGGTAGAGGTAGTGGGGATTGCAGGACTCATGTGTCTACAACCTAGTGGGGACACAGATCTGTGATTACAACACTTAATAGAGCACTTAGCCAAAAATATGCATTAGATTATGATTCTCATTCACATCGTAGATCAAATCCTAAGTACAGAACAATGCAATAATAATAAGATCAAACACTTCCAATCATTTAGCACATAGAATTAACTCATATCTAACATTCATTTACCATAAATAGAGCACTAAGCATCCATACATCTATCTAACATATTTAAAGATCAGTGCATTCAGAAAATAAACACATAAACAACATGAACAACATTGCACAAAGCACATCAGAACAAAGGATATACGTGGTTCACCCTAGTGTGGTGCTACATCCACCAATCTTATTCTTCTTCTTTATTAGTCTTCAAGCTTCTTACATTCTTCTGGTCCTGTGCACAAAGCCACAAAGACAACTCCGCAAAGGATAGGAGATCTGCACGCACTTTGCCAGATCCTCCTTCGCCGAATTAGGTCAAGGAACAAAGCCAACTCCTTAATAGGAAAAATATGTACATACAATGTATGTGCACAAAGAAACTTACATTCTCTTGTACTAAGCCAAACATACTGTGCACATAGCCAACCAGATCTAGAACTACTTCTTACATCGCTTAGCTACATATTTATACATTTACAAAGAGGCCTAATCATAGGTAAACCCATGTGCCGACATCCCTTAAACCATTACATAAACCCTAAAATACTTTGTTGGGTCCAAAAGCCCAAAAAATGAGTGAGATCCTACGATCTTCGCTCTGCCTGGGCGCTCCATTCTTCGACCAGCCTGTCGAAGTCCCAAGAATGGTCAAACATGACCAATGTTTTCTCAAAACTTGGTCGAGGGCCAACAAGTAAATTCAGAGATTGTTTCTCAAGTGAGTACACCAAATGTAAGGAAAAAAGGATTGGAAGACAATGGAGAAGTGAATATAAATCTATACAAGAAAATAATGAAGTGGGATGAATTAACTCTGCAATCAGTCTTATCTGAAATCAAATCTAGTTGGACACAATGATTGCCAGAAGTTAAGTTTTTTTATTGATGGTGAATGCATATGGAATGGAAGTGAACTATATTTATAATCATTCAAGCATACAAATGGTTTCAATTATTGAGCAATGATCTAATTTAAGATCCAATTGGTGAAGGTAAGAGAAGAAATTTGTTTTGTATTTTTATTTATGAATAAAATGAAACAATGATGATTTTATGCTCTTAATTGTGTATAGTATTTTCTTAATAATAATGAGAATGAGTGAACGAAGAAAAATTGACCAAAGGAACAATTAACTCTGAGTTTATTTTTATCAATACAATGTAAGAGAACATATTTAAATCATAAAATGAAAATAACAATGGGACTGTAATTAAAACACACAGATCAAAAACACCATATTTACAATCGAATCTAGAAAGAAAAAGGAAAGAAGAAGGATGTTACCAGAATGAGGGGCCCTTCCCACATTGGTTAACCCTGCTTGAAGACAATCAAATCAAGTCAAATAGATGCACAATGGATCAACAACAATCAACTCTCCATTTTAATCAAAAACTTTGTTTTTACATGGCAGTTAACTCCTTAAATATTTCTCACAAGAACAAACCTCTTACTTACAAAACATTCATGAAACTAATGGCTCCCTTCTCAACCATATGAGGCTCTATTTATAAATAAAAATCCAAGGAGAAAGGATAGAACCGAATCCCCCAAACTCGGATTTTGGTTAAAACCAATCTTACAGATTTTGGAATGAAATCACAAAAATATGGGTTTTTCATCAATTTGGGTAGATTTAAGTTATAGATCCACCCATATCTTCCAAAACAATTTGAATTTTGAAAAAGTGTATGATTATTACTCAATTTTCCACATTCTAGAGAAACCCATATCGTAGAATTTCTGGATCTGATACCATCTACATGAAAATCGAGGTGCAAGTTTGTAGTTTGAGATTTTTGCTAATTTTTGCAGAATCATTCCCCCTGAGATGGAGTTCCACACGTGCGAGTTGGGTGAATTCTGAAACATGTGTCAACATGTCAACGTCGTTCTAGATAGAACCTGTGTTCCTGATTTCCTTCTAGAAGTGCGCCAATATGACAAGCTACAATATCAACTACGAGAATAATTATACTGGTGCAGAATGTTGAACCACAATAATGGTACAAGAATGTTGATCATGCAAATCACACTTTATCAACTGTAATTAGTAAAACATGATATAATCATATTTTAATCACTAAAACTATAGAAAATTATGTATTAACCAAGTAGGATGAATAACAAAAGACAATAGAGGTTTATGGTGTGAATAGGGATATTTTATTGGAAAAATGCAGGGAGAATGTGTAATGATGAATGTATTTGTGTATCGTAAATATGAAAAAACTGGAGCCCAACAACCAGATCTTGCATTACCAAACTTGCAAAATCCTTTAGAAGTGGAGATATATGCAAGTGGGTATGCGATGGGAGTCATTTTGATGCGAGGAAGGCATGTTTGCTATCATTACGAAATATTTCATGGAGCAATTCTCAACTACCCTACCTATGAAAAGGAATTCTATGCCCTAGTTCAAGTTGCCAAGAAGTGGAAGCACTTTTTGGTGGTAAATGAGACCGTCACCCACACAACTCACTAGCTGCTACAGTGTTTGCAGGCCAAGAGTAAGCCACAACAAACCATACATTACAAATTGATGGGATTTTTACAACAATTTCATCTAGTCATCAAGTATAAGAAGGGTATAAAAAATAGGTTGGAAGACATTATTTCAAGGTCACCCACATATAATATTATAGATTTGGGAACTTTGATGCACATGGATCCTTTTACCCATGATGCATACATAGAGGTATACATAGAAGATGAGGATTCCAAGGAGGTGTTTCAACATCTACAAGGCCAAATTCATATAGAATATGGTGACGAAAAGGATAACTATCATTTCCATAATGGGTTACTCTACAAGATCGACAAGCTCTATGTCCCTAAAGGCGAACGAATACAATTTATCAGAGAGGCTCATACCTCCAAGGTTGTAGGACATTTTTGTGTTAAGAAGACAATTTCCAAGTTACAAAGGTATGTGTACCATCCCAAAATGAAACAATATGTATCATGGTGTATTATAGGATGTATACTTTGTTGTATCAACAAGCCCAGTAACAAGAACCTAGGTCTATACCATCCCTTACATGTACGCACCTGACCTCGGGAAAGAATTTTCATGGATTTTTTGGGAGGTTTACGAACAACCAGGAAGGGACATTACTAAATACTTGTGGTAGTCAATAGGTTCAACAAGATGTGCATTCTCTTTCCTTGTAGAAAGACCATCAAAGACAAGAATAAATTGGGTGCACTTTGGGATACCAAGGAGCATCATCTTAGACAGGGATACCATATTGTTCAGTACATTTTGGACTACACTATGGGAGAATATGGACACTAAGTTGAAGATATCTACATAATTCTATCTACAAATAGATGGATAGATGAAAGTAGTCAATAGGACTTTGGTACATGCTATGAGAATTCTCCTACCTTCCATAGAGGACTTAGCACCATATGCTCAAGAAAAGTTGGAAGAGGACACAGTTTTATAGAAGCATTCCAAAACTATAAGACAAGGGCAACATGACCTTTGGTAGACTGGGTCAAAAGGACAACTTCTAGGCAAAGAAAAGTGGTACTTCAGGGAGAAGGTAAAGGGAATATTTCCTCACCTCATTTAGTAAATATTTTGGGGACCAAAATCCTCCCTAAATGGGGAGACATGATCTGTATTGTATCATTATATTATTTTTCATATAACTTGATACTTTCAAAGTGGAAAAAATTGGTGGAATCATCTTGTAGGTCCATTTTAGTGTCAAGTTTCAGTTTGGAAAATCGGGGTTTAGAACTTTCTGGAGAAGTTTTTAGGATTAAACCAATTTTTGGGGGGTTTGGTGTCCATAATTTTTTTACACACCATTGATGGTGTTCTACACTCCGATACCTTTCTAACGGTACAAACCATGAATCAATCAGAGCTCGTATGCGAACGTTATGCCTCTCACAAGTTTACCTACCTTGTTGACCACCATGGTATGAGTGTATGCCATATCAATGCCTCCTTACGCAAACATATGGTGCTGGCCATATGTGGAATTTTGAGAATAATATAGAAGTTACAAATATTATCCCTAATTGAGGGTTGAGGAAGTCAAAACCCTACCTCTATATGGCTATTTGGATATGTTGAATATTGAGTTGCTAGGAGGAGAAGGGATTCCACTATTTAACATTATATTTGTTCCATAATTTATAAGAGCACCTAGGAGCAGTATTTTGAAATCATAATAGAGGAGGAGATATTATGTAGCATCCATACAAGCCACAATGTCAAAGGAAACTCCACATAGAATGCCTCTTACTTTGTAATTGCATTTGAAGAAAAGAGAGCAGAGAAGCCTCACCTTCTAGTTGGGATTTCTCTTGTATTGGGTTTCCAAGGTTATATCTTGTGTTTATTTGTGAATGGTGAGTCAATATTTAATCACATTATATATTTTTCACATTTCATCTATTTCACACATTTTAAGTAGAAAACCAGTAATCAAAGAATCTAAAGATCTAAAGGAAATTAACCCTCACATTAAATATTTCATTATTTTACTAGATATGTTGTGACGAACTGTTTGGTGGGACATCCACAACAATTTACACATCAAACAAAGTTCCAATATGAGAAAATATCATGAACTTGATATTATTTGAAGGAATTTGACAATAATTATAAAACACACACCACCAAGTATGAATTTTGAATGCATTAGATAAAATTAGTGCACAAGGAAGACCCTCTAAACAACAACCAATGATGAAAATAACCATTAGAGGTGAGAAATTCCATTAATAAGGAAAATGGAATCCAAGGTATAACATTAATCCCACCATGTGAATAAGGGTATTGATGTCAAACATAGGGGAAACCACTCAGTGAGTGACCAATGAAAAATCTCATCTTCTGAGTGTAAGGAAACCTACCAATGATGAAATTAATTTCTAAGGTGTTATCAACTTTAAACCTATATCCTAGAGAAATGTGTCATAGTAAATAGGATAAGATCCACCAATAGAAAGGAAATGATGAATCATTCCATACTAGCATGAGAAAAAAATTTGGTTATATTGATGAATTGAGAAAAAGTTGACATAGATAAAGATGGCATGGATGGTCAATAAATCTGACGAATCATCGATAAGGTTATAAACCTCTACTAAACATAATAATGACATAGAGGGGACTTAGGTAGAAACTAACACCAAAATAACCAATGATAAAAATCATTAATGCAAGAGGAATTGATGTATCCTCCATAAGTATTGGAATAGTAACCAATCATAGAAGTTAAAAATCAAAATGATGGTACAACTCCTAAGACAATACTAAAATCCAACTATAAAGAACTAACTTAAAACGGGTTCTTTATTCAAGGATGACATAGAATAATTGTTTCCACATAAATATATGAATTTTAAAGATATAGATTCTTTCCCCCCTATCTTTTTATAAATATTTTATTTTTTTCTTTTCCACATTTTAAAAACTTGAACCTATTCGGGTAACATTTTTTCACCTAGCATACAATTTAGAATCATTCCCTTAAGTATGTTTCATTGGCCATTCAATTCCCTTGGAATCACCTATAGGACCACCCTCATTTGGGTAGATGTGTTAACCCATCCATTTCTTGTATTCATCGTTTACTCGATGATATCTCTTTCCTGCCATGGGTGTCCTAGTGTTGTAACCCTTGTTTCATTTTGGCATCCATGCTATTGTATCCTTCTTATGATCGAGAATCCATATTGTCTGCATACTAGATTGAGTCCTCACACATATTTCCTCAACATATTGACAACCTTACCCCTAGACTCTTGCATTATTGGTTGGTATCTCATCTATTGAATTCTCATATATCATAATCCCTCTACTTCATACATGCCATGATGATCCTTCATTTTTATATCTCCATTCACCAAACCCCAAGGATATTACCACTCATGCCACTAGCCCTAATTTATTCCATTTGTGGTTTTTACATCCCACATTACATTCATTTGATTTCTCACTAGGGCATGTATCTTCTCACACTTCTATTTTTCCACCCAGTTTCTCCCTCAGGATTCCTTTTGGATATTGTGTCTCTCAACACATTGGTTAGATTCCTTGATGGGACCCTTGTCTCTTCATGGTGATATTTTCACACCTCCCTAGAATCTCTTTGTAAACGCCAAGAGGGTTTTGTGATTTTTTGGCACAGATTTCATTAGTGATGGCATCCCTTTGTTTCCCTTATTCGAATCATCTATGATGAGTCGCCCCTGTGTCCCATGGAGTATGTTTAGTTCCTCTTGAGTCTTGTTATAGTTCACCTTTGTCTTCATGAGATTTCCACATATTGATTTGTTAGTCTTTGGCCTCCAATTGTCCTCATGAATTTGTCATTTATGATGTGAACAAGGGAAGTCATAATTCCATCTCTCTTTTCCTTCCCATCATACCTTAGTTCCAGTCCATTTTAGTTATAAAATGATTTATATATTTTGTTGGTTTTCAAGGATCCCTTCGTCCCTTGTCTCGAATGAGCCTTCCCCTATCGACTTTCACACTTGTATTATATGGGTTTGGCTTAGAGGATAGTGTACATTGGGCCCATTTTCCTCATTGGTGGGTTACCTTGGACCAAGAAGGGATAATACTCATTCTCCTTTAATTATTTTTTTATCATGTGCTCGAATTTGGCTCATTATCGTATCATTGAGATTCAAACACTTGATGGTTCAATGGTTTAATTGATAGTTATAGCTTCCCATATATTTGTGAGTTGTATCATGGTTGTATCAACCCTTAGGAGGGAGTTTTCATTTATATATATCCCTACATGTTCAAACAATGACATTTTTTCCCAAAGATATAGCTCTAATGGACGTACTTTGGATGTTGATACTTAGAAGTTCCTCTTGTTCCTAGGTGCTAGTGAAATTTCCCTTATCGACACAAACACCTTAATTCTAGGGATTAGTTTTACTACATTATGTATTGTTGGAGCAAACTATTTCGAAGAGGTGTTGGGAATCATGCAGGAATGAATCACACAACATTTTGGTTAAGGATCAATGTGTGTGCAAAGAAATTGAAGCATGATTGGAAGTCAACGTGCAAAAGGTGGAACATAGTTAGTATTTTGGGGACATTTTGTCCACTTTGTAACAATTCTGTAACGGGCTTATCCCTATTGTAAAGCTATAAATTGTAATGGGTTTTTGGGTAGAGAGATTTGTTGTTGTTGTTGGATGATGAGTGAACTGATCTTTTGGTTAGTTGATTTTTTGTGATGGGTTTTGGAGCGAGAGTTTTTTGAGTTATGACTAAGGGTTTTAGGAAATAGGATCACATTGCAACATAATGGTTGATGCAGGTTTGGGTAATGTTATTTGATACATATTATTGTAAGCGCAGTGTGAAGCTGTAATAATATTTCAATGAATAAAATAAGAAGCCATTCGTTGTGTACATAGCCCAGTTTGGGGTGAACCACGTTAAAACATTGTGTCACGATGTGTTTGTATATAATGTTTATGATGTTTATTGTTACTGCGTAATGATAGTAAATGCTTAAGTATTATGAATATTTCATTGATATATGTTGGCATGGTCATGTGCACTTCAGTTAATGATGAATGAATGAATGTTAAGTGGAGTAATGTCGCACACAGGGTATGTTGAATAATGATTAAAGGCTAAGTGACAAAAACTGTGCACATGGTAGATGAATGGATAATGCATAGTATGCTTATGTTGAACACCTCACTTCCCCTCATCACTACAGAACCTTGGTTCCTGCATCCCCTCTAGATGCCTCGGGCAACACTTAAATTTATTTGTAGGTGATGTTGGAAGGGTCGATGTCTAAGGGTTTTGTGGGTTTATTAATGATTAACCCCATGTCTTCCCACTACATTCCAACAAATTGTTTTGTTGTCGATACGAAGATTTGTAACTAGGGGGAATGTTTTGGAGGTTGAATAAGAAAGAGATCAGAGAATGGTTAAGGAGGAAGGAATGCGAATTATACATAGAACATAATATGAACCCACGACTCAGTGAAGAACAATGTTTGCAAATGTATGTGTTTACATATATTCATGAAATTTTCCTTGGTGAGTTTCCAATAATTTTGATTGAATGATTAGAAAGGATAGTGGAGAATGTTGGAAGATACAGAGTTGAGGCTCCAAGAAACTAGACTCCTGAATTGATCAAACAATTGAATACATTAAGTAATAACATTTCTCACACAGATAGTTTTTGGTTGAATACTATACTAGGGGTTATATTATAGATTTTGCAATAGATTGTACCCAGTCATATAGCGTCACAAAGAGGAAATTATTCAAGGGTTTGTGAGGAATATTTATGAACGCATTGTCTACCTGGATAAATATGTTGCTTTGTGACAAGAATGTTATGGAGATGGAATATGATTGCTAGGTGACTTTGCACACATAGGGGGACTAAGGGATGACCATAGGATGGTATGAGAGTGGAAAAGGATGAGGAAGGAATGGATGGACTTAGTATGCCAATAGAAGGAGACAATGATTCAGACGAAGCTATTGGAGTATTTCATTGTGGGAAAAGGTTTACATATAACAAGAAGGATATTGTGGCTGAGAGAGAAGAACAAAATAGAGTGTTTGAGAAAAGAGACCTGTGCGTAGTAATTTAGATCACACTGTAAAAAGAAAGGAAAGAGAAAGAAAAGGATCCTTAGTATAGTCCAGTAGAGGAAGGAAGTCCATCTCGGATCAGAATCTGTGTCAAACCCATGACCCCATGTGTGTCACCAAGATCTGAAGAAGAAACTGGAAATTTGTCAAGAGAAATTTTAGTTAGTGGAGGAAGTTAGAACAATAGTCAGGATAGTAGAAGTAGCGCAATGAACCAAATTAAGTCAGCATCATCAAAGGTAAGTACTACATAGAATATAATGGTAGGAATAGATAATACAATGAGAATGTTTGAATTGCAGGGAGCGAGGTCAGAAGACCCAGAGAAAAAATTGTTTGTATGTGGGACAATTTGGATTATGAATAATGTCGAGGATGAGGCAATGCATATTGCACAGTTAGCAATGATGTTCAGATTTCGTGCATGGTTATGGTACATGAAGTACCAAACTACTATACTAGAAGGAAAATCAAGGTCATTCGTCGAGATTTGACAAGATTTGTTAAAGGAATTTCGAAAGCTGAAATCAGAGCCACGGTATATCACAAAGATGAAATAAATTAAGCAGATATAGAATGAGACAGTTTGGGATTACGATCAGAGGTTTAAATATGTGATGGTTATATTAACATTTTGGATTCTTGATGAACAACATAGAGAATAGTTTATTGCAGGTATGTTTCCATACATCCATTGTCCTCTGACATAGCATAAGGTCGCATCATATCCAGAAGCATTAGAAAATGTGATGAAGTTAGAATCATATCTTGTAGGATATGGAGTAGGAATGGCACAGGTTCAGTCACATTTGGTTGCACTAAATATTTAGTTGTCAGAAATAACAAAGGAAAAGGAAAAGAGTGAACCAGTTTGGTGTATTACATGTAAGACAGAGGGCCATTGTAAATACAAATTACCATCACTTGCGTCGTATATGGATACAGGAGTACCAAAACCATTAGCGGGATGAGTAGGATATTGTGAAATATGAAAGACACATGGATATCATTGTTATAAAAATAGGACCGCGGAGAAATAAAATAAAAAAAATGGGGAAACAAAACACATAAGATACATAATACAATAGAGACATAGATTTACGTGGTTCACCCAGTGTGGGCTACGTCCACCAGAGAAATTTCCAGGTCCTTCCTTTATTATTATCCATCAAATGAAGGGATACAACCTACAACAAAACCCGATGTAACTTCCTCTTCTTTCTCTCAAAGTATCCTCTCTCATAATACAATACTCGCCATAATGCATATCCACAATACATTTCCCTCATAATAGAGGGTTTCCTTATAGGAAAAAAAACCCTAACATAATTTCTACCATTAGATATGCGACCTTATAATGAACGGTCCAGATTTACAATGAAATTACAATATACATTTACAAGGCAATTTTTCCTTTGGGGGCTTCGCCCTTGAACCCTACAGAGGGGGTACCCCCCCCTCTGCACTCCCCTACATGGAAGAGTGTACATACTTCTGGGGTGTAAAGTCTTCATGGAGTATAAACACGACTGAAATCAAGGACCTCTGAATCAGGAAGATAATCAGGCTCCACAAACAACAATCTCCCACTTGGAGACTGATCTCAACGAATCCACCGATGTTGTATATGCTGGACTCTAAACCTTATTGGACCTGTAAAATTTCTCATCTTCATCTTCATTCTTGAAGACCAACTAAAACTAAGCAGGAACTCAATTTCTCTCTGGTTACTCCCTTTGTTAACATGTCTGCAGGATTATGGCTAGTGTGTATCTTTTCCAACTTCAAATGTCCATCTTCCAAGGTGGATCGTATGAAGTGGTACCTCAACTGTATATGCTTAGTATTCGAATGGAAGGTTGAGTTCTTTGAAAGATGAATTGTACTCTCACTGTCACAGTACAACCTTCTATTCTCCTACTTCTTTTCCAATTCCTCCATAAACCTTTGTAACCAAATCATCTCTTTACTAGCCTTTGTAGCACCAACATACTCTACCTCTGTTGTTGAAAGTGCAAAAACCTTTTGCAGTTTCAAAATCCAACTTACTATTTTTCCACCTATAGTAAAAACATACACTGTGGTGCTCCTCCTGCTGTCTTTATCACCTTCCATATCTGAATCAACATATCCCTGTAGAAAAGTGTCTGAACCTCCAAAACATAATGCATGAGTAGAAGTACCTCTCAAATACCTGAGAACCCACTTTACTGCCTCCCAATGTTCCTTACCTGGATTGTTCATATACCTGCTCACAACTCCCACTACATGTGCAATATCTAGTCTTGTGCAAACCATTGCATACATCAAGCTGCCAACTGCTGATGAATAAGGGAACCTGGACATGTATTCTATCTCCTCCTATGTCTTGGGACACATTTCCTTAGTTAATTTGAAATGGCTGGCCAAAGGTGTACTAACTGTTTTTTCATTATGCATTCTAAACCTCTCCAACACCTTCTCGGTGTACTCACCCTAAGACAATGTCAATTTGCGATTTTTTCTATCTCTTGTTATTCTCATGCCAAGGATTTTCTTTGCAGCACCCAAATCCTCATCGCAAATGAATTGGCTAATTTCTTCTTGAGCATATTTATATCCTACATATTAGACCCTGCAACAAGCATGCCATCTACATACAATAGCAAGATAATATAGCTTCCATTTTCTATCCTTTTAAAATAAACACAGTGATTGGAATGACATCTACTATAACCTTGTTCTGTCATAAACCTGTCAAACTTCAAATACCACTGCCTTGATCTTGCTTTAGGCCATACAAGCTCTTCTTCAACCTGCATACCAAATTCTCCTTCCCTTTGACCTCATACCCCTGTGGCTACTGCATATAAATCTCTTCCTCCAAATACCCATGGAGAAAAGTTGTTTTTACATCTAACTGTTCAAGAT
>ML790360.1:389027-401663 GCA_009831015.1 Picea engelmannii | reverse complement strand
TACTATCCAAAGAGCTTGAAGGTCCTCTGTTTATTAAGTAAACAACAGTATCTACGGCATCTGCCCAGAACTGTAAGGGAATATCGGCATGCAATCTCATACTCCTTGCACGCTCCATGATTGTCCTGTTCATCCTTTCTGACACACCATTTTCTTGTGGTGTTCTTGGAACTGTCTTCTCTCTACCAATCCCATGGTATGAACAATAATCATCAAAATCCTTGCTGCAATATTCACCTCCATTATCTGATCTGAGACACTTCAAACTTTTTCCTATCTCATTCTCAACTAAATCTTTCCATTTCTTAAAAGTATAAAAAACATCAGATTTTTGTCGAATGCAATAAACCCAAGTTTTTCTAGTTGCATCATCAATAAAAGTAACATAATAACGAGATCCACCAAGAGATGATACATGAGCTAGTCCCCATTCATCTGTATGCACAAGCTCTAACCTTTCATTCTTCTTTTCTTTTCCGACTCTGAGAAATCTGTCTCTCTTATGTTTTCCATAAACAYAATGCTCGCAGAAGTCCAAATCAATTTGTTTAAGATATGGCATAAAATTTCTTTTGTGAAGTATTTTCATACCTTTCTCACTCATGTGTCCCAACCTATCATTCCACAGTGTTGTATCCACTCCTGTAGAATCTAAAGAGATAGAAGAGTCAGTATTACCAGTACATAAATACAATGTACCTACCCTCTCTCCTTTTTCTATAACCAATGATTCTTTGATGACCTTCCACGTCTTATCTGTAAATATGGATACACAACCTTCACTTTCCAACTACCCTATTGAAATTAGATTTTTCCTTAAATCTGGAACATGTCTTACCTCTTTCAACAACCATTGGTTTCCATTGTGTTGCTTTATTTTTACCTTTCCCATTCCAACAATTTTGCATGGTGCATCATCACCCAAATGAACCTATCTAAAATCACCTTGAACATAATCTAGAAAATGTTTCCTATGGGGCATGGCATGAAATGAAGCCCCTGAATATACTACCCAAGACTCAGAAATATTATCTACAGAAAGAATCAAAGAAACTTGTAACACATCACCTGTTACATTTGCTTCCTAATTTCTCTCATGTTGTCCATCTCTTTGTTTCTTTGGAGCCCTGCAGCATTTCTTCAGATGTCCTTTCTTCCCACAATTCCAACACTCTATCTTTCCAAGTATGGATTTGGACCTGCCCTTCCTAGAATTCCCATGGTTCCCTGAGCCCTTTCCTCTATCATTTTGTCTTCCCCTGTTCTCCATGTTCATAGCATTACCTAATGTCTCACCTGTTCTTTTCCGTCGCATTTCCTCACTAAGGATAACACCAAAAAAATCATCAAATTTTAAAGTATTTGAACCAGAGACAGAGTTACTTACAACCATGACCAAGCCATTCCATCTTTCTGGAAATGAGCACAATATTAGAAGAGCCCTAACCTCATCATCAATGTCCACTTTTACAGAACTTAGTTGATTAGTAACCGTATTAAATTCATTTAAATGATCTACAACAGAACCAACTTCTGACATCTTCATATTAAATAATCTCTTCATTATAAATACCTTATTAGATGCCGAGGGTTTTTCATACAGTTTAGCCAAATCAGATCCTTCGTTGTCTTTTCTTTCGAAATATTGAAAGCCATCGACACTGCCAAGCTCAGTTGTATCGTTCCTAGAGCCTTTTTGTAAAGAATCTCCCATTCTTCATCCTTCATGGCTATCGGCTTCTTTGCTACTCTTCCCAATGGTAGGAATAGATCCTTCTGATATAAATAATCTTCCATATGCATCTTCCATAACTGGTAGTTTTGGCCATTAAATTTATGGACCCTAAACATTCCATCTTCCGACATTGCTCCCACTCGAACCAGGAACCCTCTTTTCCTGCGAGTTACCTTTCACTCTGATACCATTTGTTAGAAAAATAAGACCGCGGAGCAATAAAATAAAACAAATGTAGAAACAAAACATAGAATATACACAATACAATAGAGACACAGATTTATGTGGTTCACCCAGTGTGGGCTACATCCACCAGAGAAATTGTCAAGTCCTTCCTTTATTATTATCCAACATATGAAGGGATACAACCTACAGAAAACCCGATGTAACTTCCTCTTCTTTCTCTCAAAGTATCCTCTCTCAGAATACAATACTCGCCATAATGCATAGCCGCAATACATTTCCCTCTGCACTCTCCCACGTGGAGGAGTGTACATACTTCTGGGGTGTAAAGTCTTCATGGGGTATAAACACGGCTGAAAGAAAGGACCTCTAAATCAGGAAGATAATCAAGCTCCACAACCAACAATCATCTGACTAATTTTCCATTATTTTATAAGTACAAGAGTACCCCAAAGAATTTGTTATGTATTTTTTGCAAATCATTAAGAAATGATTTGAAGGATTCCATGCATTCGACTTAATGAGAGAGTTCACTACATATTCTTAAAGAATCAAAGAATAAAATGCAACAAAAAAAAGAGGAGTTCCATAGTATAATACTCTGATAGATTTTAATCATGGTGGATGAGGAGGATTCAACAGGGGTTGAGGACGAGGATGATTTGGTAGAGGAGGTAGAATACCAATCATTTGTTATAATTGAAACCAACTAGCACATTTAGTGAGAGACTACCTGAATCCTTGCATGACATGCACGTAATGCAAAGCATTGGACCATGCGACAAAATATTGTCCTCAATTGATAGAGAAATGGAAGGAAAGAGGGAACTAGAACCAGAACATATAAATGATAATATCTGAAGCGCGTGATGAACAAACTAAGATATCAACAGTTATGCATGGAGGAAAAATAAATGGAACAGACACGACAGGTCAATGGAATAGCATTCATTATTGGGTAAGGAAGGCAGAAGAGCCATTACCATTGTTTGACCCAAGGAAAGAGAAATAAACTTACCAACAAGCAATAAAATAACTTATGGGAGTAGACTAGATCACATCAAATTCATCTGTGTCACTGTTGTATGATAGACCACCAATATATGATATGCCTCTAGTCTATGATCATTCTTAGAAACTAATTGATGAGGTAAGTTCTTTGAAGATATTTTTAAAAATTTATGTGGGCCACGATGGGTAAGTTGGTACCTCAAATTCTCGGGGTCATGAATTTTTCATATGACGTCCGTTTTAGGCACATGATATCCCATTGGAAAGGTATTTTAGAGAACTACACATTATGTCATCAAACTCTGACTCCATCTATAGTTTAACTATGGAAAGCAAAAAAAACATTGTTTAGGGCCCCAAAATGGACCTGGACGTACAAAAAGATGTACTGACATGAAAACTTCCAAAATAATCTAATTGGATTAGGTGGGAGGCCACCAATATCCACCTAGAATCTGTGTAGGGATTCAGACAACCTTGGAAGTGTAGAACCCACAATTACAAATAATTACAGAAGAACGTGTTGAACTAAAACCTGTCAAGATGAGCCAGTTGTAATAGGTGGGTGGCCACCAATATCCACCTAGATCAGCCCCCCCCGCCCCCCCAGGAAGAAATGGTATCCATTGTGTTGATTTCCCCCATCAGGTGAGGAAATTTCTGCTGAATTTGGCCCTGGGTGAGCCACTTTCCTTGGTGCAGGAGTTGCCCTACCTTGACAACCTGATAAATCTGAATCCTTTGTTGGCGAGTTCCCTTGACCTATGTGTCCACTATCAGATTAGTGGATGCATGTTTCATGGAGTCAGGGTTGAGATCTATTAGTGTCAATTGTTCTGTGATCTCCGAGGTGTCAAATAATGGTGGAAAATATGGTTGGAGGAGGTCTACATTGAATATTGGGTGCAAGCCAAGGAAGGGGGGAGTGTTAAGCTCAAAAGCATTGTCACCTACATCCTTGCTGATAGTGTAAGTCCCATAGTGAATTGGATGGAGCTTTCGATGGGGCCATGTAAGGTGTTCTTTCTGCAAATGTAACCAGACCTTGTCTCCCACCTGAAATGTGTGCGGTACCAGGTGTTGATCATGGCGTTGCTTGTACTTAGCAATAACTTTCTGCAAAATATCATGGACTATTTGGAGGATGTGTTGAATCTGCTTAATGAATTTGGTGGATTTTTCGAACTCAGAATGAACATGAGAATATTTTTTCTGTGTGGTTGCAAGAGGTAGTGAAACATCAATGGGACCCAATGGTTGGAATCCCATTCCCACCTGAAATGGGCTATGTTCAGTGGATCTATGGAGAGTCATATTGTAGCTATGCTAAACATAGGGAAGACTCATCCCATGTATCTGGATTATTAGCATTATACATGCTTGTTGATGCTTAAATCCATCAGGATCGAAATGACAACCTCATGAGGATACAAATCCCCATTCCTTTTTATAGAGGTGGTACTCCTCTGTTATGATTTTCGAGGGACTTGAAGTCTTCAGAATATGGGAATTTTATAGAAGTCCATTATGGTAATCAAAAGAAACTAAAAATATAAATACGGAAAATGTTTTATTTTATTTTAAAGAAATTTCCTAAGAGTGGACCAAGAACCACACACATTTAAAGCAAATAAATAAAATTTCCTCACATCCTGGGCTAAAGATTTATGATCACATAAAAATAAAAGAAAACGATTTGCAGCATAAGAGAACTTCGACAAAGTGATAATTGGGCAGCTCAAATAAAGATGACAATAGATAAATCTCAAATAATTTATATTCAGAAAATTGAGTTACAAAGTACAGTCGAGATTGTTCCCAAAATAGCTCTCTTGGAATTTCTAAAAATATATAGTTCATTACATATTCTCTTAAATTTAAATGTGTTTGTCATAAAGATTGGGATTGGAGCTCCCGCAGACCGTAAAGAAAATATATATAAGAATGAATTTTGTAGAAGGAATAAAGTGGGTGATGGAAGAAAGAAAGACTTGGTAAGAAGAAAAAGGAAATTATCAGTCTTTGGTTAAACTTTTCTATTTAAAGAGGTGGAGTAACTGGATAAAGAACTCGATAAGGAAATAAGGATGTGATCAGTATAAAGTTACTATGATGGTATCTCTCTTTTGTCACTTGCTCGTTGATGTCCTTTTATGGATTTCATCGATGGTTACAAGAACCGTCTCAACTGCCTTTTTCCCTTCATCAGTGAGTTTGTCGACAACCTTTTTAAACCACTCCTCGATGTAGCTTCTCATTGGTGCCACATTGATTTCATGCTAGATTTTTACATTGAAAATCTCACCCTCCAAGTCCCTTGGATCAATGGAAATGTGATGCAGGAGCATCGTAAGAAAGCCAGCAAAGCAAGTGCAAGAGCGGAGGACAAATGGATATACACCAACACACATTTTGAAAGTGTTTTGAATTTGAAAGGATAAGACATTAATGTAATATCTTGAAAGGATGCATTCACATTTATGTTTTGAGTTGTAATACAGATCTTGAGAGGTTTCTCTCATTTGTTTGTTGGAGGCATTTATTGTATTAAATGTAAATTAGTTGTATCTTTTATTTCGATTTGATAGTTTAGAGTTGTAGGAGGGAAAACTCTAGAAAGATCCCTCTCATGTATTATAATGCATTATTGTTCTCATTGTAAGAAAGAGAAGAGTTGTAGAGAAAGAGAATATAAGAATAGAGGTTGTAGAAGAGTGTATAAGCAGATAGTTGATGCTATATAACCCATGTACAAATACACTTGGATTAATATAAGGAAGCTTTGATCCAAATTTCACGGTGGTTATGAATTTTGTTTACATCTAATGAATGGTATGTTTACAGTTAATTCTAGTCTCTGTTATGCATTTGTTTCAATGTTGTGTGTGTGTATGATTTCATAATTGAATGTATGAAGTCTTTGAGAGGGAGAGAATGAGTTTCAATTTTTTCTCATCTTGAGAATTCCTCCAAGGAGTGAAATGAAATTCCACAAAGTGTGCGTTGATGGGTTCTGATTTTTAGCTCAGACAAGCTAAGGAGAGATACCGTTGTTCTCATACCAGCAAAAGTGCCAGTATAGCATAGAGTCGTGCAAGGAGTGCGTAGGCAGGTTGAAGCCTTATGATTTTCCAACCCAAGCGAGGGGTTGAAGGATTTATGTTACAAGGAATGCACAAAAGAGGAAGACGCTAGATAACCAGAGGTTATTGTGAGTGCCACAAGGAGTGCACGCAAAGAACCCTTGGAGTTATTGAGTTTGCAGTAGAATCCAAGCTCAGAGGGGATAGAGACTTTGAGGAATCAAAAAAAAAAGTAGAAGGCTGAAGTCACCTCATAGAGGTTGACCCCAGAAGAATTGACGCCAAGTCCTTTGGCTTGGAGCCATTGAAAATTAGAATGGACGGTTGAACTTCTCAGAGGGAGGAATACCAAAATCCCGTCATCCATTGAATCTAGTAGATCAGCGGAGGGGATACGGCTGATAACTTTTCAGCGTTCACAAGACCAGGAGGAATAGTATCCATTGGATCTGGATCAACGAGAGTCATTGATCTCTTGATTTCAGATCTCGACATTTCGGAAGTCGGGAGTTGGAGGATTGGGCTTGCGTTACACATACAGTCCCGACATCGCGAAATGCAAAGTCATGACGCGATCGTGGTCGTCGATCCAAGAGGAGGTGCAGGACCGTCATATCTGGTCCTGGGGAGAGGTCCCACATCGATTTTCAGGGTTTCGTGGATGTAGAGTGTTGGGTTTGTATTCTGCCAATACCCCCGAAATCATGATTCACGAAATACCTTAGGGATAAAGGTTGTGGTCACATTGGTTGGTCACATGGGTAAGATTTCACACCTAGTGCTTGTTTGCACAAGCGTAGGTCCTAAGAAGGACCTGTGGTTACAAGTGTGAAGATTCTAGTTGGGAATCGAGGAGCCATTTCAGCTCAAGGGGAGATTAAGAATGATCCTTAGACCAGGAGGTCAAGAAGAACCCGTTGAGGTAGGGGTATTGCGTCAAGTGGTATCAAAGCTTACAATCATTTTTTTTTGTAGGTAGGGGGAGATAGAAGGCAAGTTGTAAATTGAATTCTATGTGGAACAGATTTGAACAATGTCGCGCAGAAGACGTCAAGACAGACGAATGCCCGATCTAGCCATGGAAAGGGAAATGAGAGAACTTCGTTCTTGATTATATGCTATGGAGACATTACAGAGATGAGCTACTGATACAGGAGATGTCAGTGAAGCCAAAAGTGAAAATGAGGCTAGGGCTGAAGAAGAAGTTGTATCCGAAGATGCTACAGAAGAACGTTTATTCAAAGATGTTGCAAGAATAGGTGCTAGAGAAAAAATGTACATTATGATGTATGAAGGCAACTTAGATATTGAGGAGATGCTAGATTGGTTTAGAGATCTAGATAAATACTTCGACTATGAGGATATCGAAGAAGATAGGAAAGTAAAACATGTTATTACTAGACTGAAAGGGCATGCAACATTGTGGTGGGATGAACTGCAGGCTGATAGGAGTTGCAAGGGAAAACATAAAATCAAAAGATGGGATAGGATGGTAGAAAAAAAGAAGGCCAAGTTTATACCCAGAGACTATCAAATTACCATGTTTCGAAGAATGAATAATTTGAGATAGAAGGGGATGACAGTGAAGGAATACACTGAAGAGTTTTACCCACTGAATATCAGAGCTGGTCATTGTGAAATTGATGATGAAAAGGTCGCTTGATACATGAATGGTCTGAGATATGACATTCAAAATGAGATGAGCATGGTCACGATAAAAAATGTGGAAGATGCTTATCATATTTCTCTGAAGGCAGAAGAAAAATTGTCCTAAAAGAAAGGTCAAAGGGGCAGAGGTAGAAGTCAAAGAAGAGGAAAATAAATTTCCCATGACAGGTTACAGAAGCCCAAATATGAAGAAAAGAAACATCATAATCACCCAGAAAGAGGAGAAAGTTCACAGGGACGACAATATGCCGATAAGAACACTTTTTCGCGAGCAAGAGGAAGAGGCAGAGGCAGAGGCAGAGGAGGAGAAATAAAGTGTTTTATTTGTGGAAAGATCAAACGCAAATGTTTTGAATGTCCTGATAGAAAAAGAGATGGAGGAGGAGAATCTCACATTTCAGAAGTGCAAAGGAAAAATGTTGAGGCAGAATATGAAGAAGGAGGAAGATCCTTAATGATGATGAAAATTATCTTGAAACCTGATAAAGAGGCGAAGAATCTAGTCCAGAGAAACAGTTTGTTTAGAACTGCTTGCAAGACCAAGGATAGGGTATGCAAGGTAATTGTGGACACTGCAATCATAGATAATCTAGTATCCACAGAAATGGTGGAGAAGCTGGAATTGGAGACAGTTGAACATTTGAGCCCATATAGAGTCTCGTGGTTGAAAAAAGGACATCAGGTAACAGTCACTAAACAATGTTTAGTTGAATTTAATATAGGGGGTTACAAAGATGTGATCTTATGTGACATTATTCCCATGGATGTTTATCATCTTTGTTTGGACAACCATGGAAATATGATAGAAATGTTGTTCATGATGGGAGAATGAACACATACACCTTAGAGAAGAATGGTAGGACACATATGTTGTTGCTAATAAAAGACAAGAAGGTGAAAGCATAAGCAAGCAACACTATACTTCTCATGAGTGGGAAGGAACTTCTTGATGAAGTCAAAAAAGAAGAAGACATGCAGTTTGTTGTGGTAAAGAAACCTAGAGTCATTTTGACCAGTACTTCGATAGATGATCTACCGGAGGAAATTCAAGAAATGCTGGAGAATTTTGCTGATATAATGGTGGATGATTTACCTTTTTCATTTCCACCCATCAAAAGTGTAAGCCATCACATTGACCTTATACTAGGAGCGAGTTTACTAAACAATGCAGTGTACAGATTGATGCTGCAGGAGAATGAAGAGGTTAAGAAGCAATTCTAGGATTTGATGGACAAGGGGTTGATAAGAGAAAGCTTGAGTCCATGTGTTGTACCAACAGTGTTAAGTCTAAATTAGCATGGTGGATGGAAAATGTGTACAAACTCGAGGGATATAAACAAAATCATCATCAGGTACAGATTTCCTTTACAGAGGATGGATGACTTGATGGATTGCTTGAGTGGAGAAAGTTTTTTTTTCAAAAAATGATTTGAAAAGAGGATATCATCATATTAGGATGAGTGAAGGTGATGAATGGAAGACAACATTCAAGATGAATGAAGGGTTCTATGAATGGCTTGTCATGTCGTTTGGTTTGACGAATGCGCCAAGTACTTTCAGAAGGTTAATGAATGAAGTCTTGAAAGATTTCATTGGAAAGTTTGTAATTGTGTATTTTGATGATATATTGGTCTTCAGTAAGACTGAAGAAGAACATTTGAAACACATAACTCTAGTGATGAGGAGGTTGTAGCAAGAGAAGTTGTTGATAAATCTTAAGACATCATATTTCATGAAGAAAGAGCTCATTTATTTGGGTTTTGTGATCTCTTTGAATGAGTTGAAGATGGATCCTAAGAAGGTAAAAGGAATCAAAGAATGGCCATCACTGAGAAATACCTTTGAAGTCAGAATCTTCCATGGACTATCTAGTTTTTACAGGAAGTTCATCATAAATTTTAGTGGAATTTATGCGCCAATGGTGGACACAGTTAATAAAAGACATAAATATTTTCATTGGGCAGAGGGAGCAGAGAAAAGTTTTAAGCTGTTCAAGGAGAAGATAACTGAATAGCCAGTTCTGGTTCTGCCAGATTTCAGTAAGACATTTCAAGTGAGACGTGACACAAGTGGGTTTGTGGTTGGAGCAGTCTTAAGACAAGACAATAGACCGATTGCATACTTCAGTGAGAAGCTAAACGATGCCAATATGAAATATTTCATGTATGATAAAGAGTTTTATGCAATCATACAAGCATTGAAGAAATGGAGGCATTACTTGGTTCCGAAAGAGTTTGATTTGTATAGCGACAACCATGATTTACAATTCATAACCAGACAGGAAAAACTGAACCAGAAACATGTGAAATGGGTTGAATTTATGCAAAACTTTACTTTTGTTCTAAAGCACATTTCTGGAACTACTAACAAGGTTGTTGATGCATTGAGCAGGAAATGTTTGATTCTGCAGGATTTTTGTGTGAAGACCTTAGGTTTTGATAGCCTTAAGGATATGTACAGAGATGATTCAGATTTTAGGGACTCTTATGAAGCATGCGAGAATCCTGTTCTGAGAGACATAAGCCAATGGATTGAATACTTAATCCAGGATGGATTATTATTCAAAGGAAATCAGTTGTGTATCCCGAAGATTTCTATGAGAGAGAATATTATGAAGGAAAAACATAATGGAGGATTGGCTTGACATTTCAGCCATGACAAAATGTTCGCACAACTGAAAAATCTATATTATTGGCTAGGGATGAGGACATATGTCAAGAAATTTGTCAACAAATGTCAAATTTTCCAGCACGCAAAGGGGAAAAGACAAAATACAAGATTATATCAACCATTGCCGGTACCAGAGAGGCCGTGGGATGTGGTAAGCATGGATTTTGTGTTAGGACTGCCAAGGACATAGAGAGGTTGTGATTCCATATTCATGGTAGTTGACAGATTCTAAAAAATGGCACATTTCATTCCATGTCAAAAAATCAGTGATGCAACACACATTGCAAACCTGTCTTTCAGAGAAGTTGTTTGACTTCATGGCTTACCCAAGAGTATTGTTTCAGACAAGGATACCAAATTTGTTGGTCATTTCTAGAGGACACTGTGGAAGAAGATGGGGACTAATTTATCTTTTAGCTTAGCATATCACCCTCAGACGAAAGGATAGATTGAGATAGTGAATCAAAATTTAGGGGATTTGTTGAGGCGTTTAGTAGCTGAACATCACAGTTAGTGGGATCAGATTCTTCCACAAGTAGAATTTGCATATAACGATTCACCGAATAGGAGCACATGATAGAACCCATTCCAGATAATGTATGGAATACAATCTAGAGGAGTAGCTGAATTGAGAGACTTAGAGTAGAGTGAATTCAGAAGTGATGGAGCGGAAGAATTTCCAGCAGAGATGCAAGAGCTCCACAGTAAGATCAAAGAGTGGTTGCAAAATTCTAACCAGGAATATAAGCGTAGAGTAGATTATCACAAGAGAGAAATTCAGTTTGAAGTGGGATATTTAGTCTTAGCGCACTTGAGAAAAGAAAGGTTCCCAAGGGGTGTTGGATTACTGAGAGGGGGGGTGAATCAGTAATAACGTAATTATAATACTTTTTCTTCAAATGTTATATCAATGTAGAATTATTATCCAATAATGAGCAGTAATAAATAAACAATCACACACATGCACAATACACCAGTGTTTTACGTGGAAACCCAAATCAGGAGAAAACCACAGAATATTTTTTCTTATATGTCTTGAAGAATTACATTCATTGGAAGCACCAACTTCCTTTTTTTTCCAGCTGCAACTGGAAGGAGGCTCCAACCTCCTAGTTTCTCAGGCTACAACCTGAGGGAAGCTCCAACTCCAAAAATCTTTGGATACAACCAGAAGGAGGCTACAACCCCCAATGTTCTCCAGCTACAACCAGAAGGTGGCTACAACCACCTTTCCTTGCCCCGTCCTGCCACCCTGAAGTAGAAGTAGAATGATGGAACCACTGTCACACTATCACTGTGAGATATACTGTTGTAAACCTATACCAATAAGTCTGAACCATGCATCAAACTGTACCTCAACCAGTAATCAACCTGTAATCAATTTGTACCATAAATAAGTGCATCAACCATGCACCAACCTGTACCTCAACCTGTAATCAACCTGTACCTTAAACAAGTGCATCAACCATGCACCAACCTCAACAAAAAGCCCTCATCAATTTCATCATCCAAATTTGATTTTTAGCTCTGTAATAGACCTGGTGTATATGATCAAATTCCTGCAAACCTTCCTTAACTTTTAAAAACAAAAGACTACATTGTCATCAAACTTGTTTTTAGTCTCACATGCCTAGTTTTGGATTAGTCAACAACCCTAACTTGAAGTAATCATAACTTTGAACTTGTAATGTATAAATATCTGAAACTGATACACAATGTTCTTCAATGTGTTTTATTCAATTCATCCAAGTGGCACTACTTGGAACCTCTCAGAAAAGGAGTTATAGCAAAAATGGCATACCTTTCTGAATTCTGGCTTATTCTAGAGAGCGACCTTGTAGAGAGTGCCCAACACAAAATATTTTATGAAATGATATGAAACTATTAAAAAACATACCAAATCCTTTACCCTAACCAAAAATTTTTGTCTCACTGAATTTAGATATGTTATGAAGAAGTTATGACGTTTTTACCCGAAACACCTGATTTTGACTAGTTTCAGGACTGGCCACAAACCCTATTTTCCACAGAATGTAACTCCCAAAATAAAACGACCCACAAGCTGAATTTTGAACCACAGATACTTGGATATGTTCTCTCACTTTCATAGAAATTTCAGGATCTGAACCATTATAGAAAATTTTTTATAGCGCAAATGGTGAGATGACCTGAAAATAACATACCTTAGAAAGCACCATCAAAAGAATTTATCCTTCCTTGCATTTCGGCCTTCTTTTCTTCACTTTCCTCAGAATTTCGGCTTAGATATCATTTGTAAACCTCAGA